>LFZO01000219.1:0-54737 GCA_001578225.1 Pseudocercospora musae | reverse complement strand
ATCCTTCCTAAAGGCTAAATAGGAGGAAGAAAGAAAAGGTTAATACTAATAGCTATAGAACTAATTACAGAACAGATTAAGCATATCTAGTACTATAGTTAAAACTAGGTAGCAACCCTCCTCTCCCTTAATATCTTAGGAGCCTTTAACAATATCTCCTATAAAAGGCTCCTATATATACTCAAGTAGAAAGCTATACTAAACTAGATAGTCCAATTCATCTAGTCCTTCCTATAGGAAAGATCAACATAGCTTATCCTAGGCAAATTCAAATCAGACCTAATGCTAACTAAAAAGGGAATCCCCTAAGGATCAATACTTTCCCCAATCCTCTTCCTTATCTTTATAGTAGACCTACTCCTACTCCTAGAATTAAACAACACATTAGCATTAGGGTTTATAGATAACACAAACATCCTAGCCTAGTCTAAGACAACAGAAACCAACTATAAGATCCTAAAGGAGAAGTACAAAGAGTGTGAAAAATAGGTAAGGAGGTATAAAGCAAAATTTGCTCTAGAAAAGTACTAGCTCATCTATTTTAGTAAGGCTAAATTAGCCTACAACATAAAGCAATTAATTACTATCTAAGGCTTTAAAACCTAACCATTAGTAGAACTTAGGGTACTAGGGATCTAGCTAGACCTAAAACTGAATTAGGGACTATAAGTAAAGAAAGTAAAGTAGAGGGTAGATACTAATATGTAATTAATTAATAGGCTTATAGCCTCTACATAGGGGGCTACATTCGAGAAAGCTAAAGTCATGTACAAAGCAATTATTAAGCTAGTAATGCTATATAGGGCATAGATATGGACAGCCTAGGGAAAAATACTAAAGAGGATTGAGCAACTAATTAGTAGATCCTAAACCTAAAGCCTAAAGAAAATCCTAGGAGTATACAAAACCATACTAACAAGGATAGTAGAAATAGAATTAGGGATCCTACTAGTCAAACAATACCTTAAGGGACTAAGACACTAATATATAGCAAAGACAATAGAATACCTAGCCTAACAGACTATCTAAAAGGCACTAGACAAGATAAAAGCCTAGTACACTAGGACTAGGAGGCTAGATAGACTGCAAATGACTCCCTAGAAAGCTAAGGACCTAGAGCAATATAGAGTCCTAACAAGAGAAATGCTAGAGAAGGAGCTTCGAAGACTAAATACAAGGCTAAAGGAAGATAAGCTAAAAGGAAAGAAACAAAGCCTAGTAGAATTAATTACTAGATACCTATAGGAGTAGGAATGGAACAAAACACAAGTTAGACTAGGAACCCTAAAGGTACTAATCAAATTTAGTCAATACAACTACTAGCTCTATAAGGACCTAAATAGGGCCGAAGTAAGCCTAGCTATCTAAATTAGATCTAAACATATTAGACTTAGATCTTACTTGTTTAGAAGAAACGTCCTAGGAATCGAAAGTAGAGCTTGCTAATGTAGCTACTAATCTTAGAACCCTAAGTATATACTACTAGTCTACCCCTAATAGTTAGAAGGCAGAAGTAATTAGAGACTAAAAGCAATGGAAAGGGAATACGATAAGCTAATCCAAAGTAAAGAAGACCTAAAGAGGATAGTAAGGTAGATTATTAAACAGGGATTCGTACAACAATTTGTACTAGTAAAGGAAACTAAGGAGTAGATAAGAAGGAGGGAAGAAGAGGGGGAAAGAAAGGTAGGGCAGTAGGCAAGGTAGTTAGAGGGTAACAACCATAATACTAGTATACCCTAGAGGAAGGAAAGCAAAGAAACGAGGAAGGACAATACTTATAAATAGGACAGGAGGGAGGTTTTTACTAACCAAGTTAGTTTCCTACCCAAAACAATACATAGAAACAGACCTACATAGGCCGAAAGGCACTACAATAGGCAAATGAAATATCTATCTATCTATCTATTTAACTAATATTTATTAATATTAGATAAATACTTTCTTAGAATTTAGTAAATTTTAGTTACTATTGAACTACTCTTAACTAATATCTAGATAGATAAATTCTAGAACTAATATTTTATTTTTATTTCGTAATTTAAATTAGGATATTATAGTACTTTTTATAGATTTTTATACTAAAACCTAGCTATTTTATTAATTACTATAGGCTATATTAATTTAGGGCTAGCTTGCTACTTATCTAGACACCCGACGATCTCACTAATAGTCCTTCAATATTTGACTAGAAAGCGAATCTTCGAGGTACCCGGCCGGGCTTATATAGCGAAAGCCCGGCTTCGAAGCTAGAAACGCAAGGTAAGTCAAGTTCTTCATCAACTTTAACGGTTTATTAGTTCTGCAACTTTTCTTAGCCAATCATTTCGGTCTTGGCGGACAACTTGAAAAAATCGTCGCGCGGTGTCTAGATTGGCAGCAAGCTGCCAATAACCGCCTCGGCTCCACCTGGGAGAAAGAACAGCGACGCCCTTTCTGCCCCATCACCAGCAAGCAGTCGTAATTGTACGAGAGCTGAAGGAGGCGTACGAGCATATGTGACGAAGCATTCAGAACACGCGGATCTAATAAGCATCGCCAATGTGATGTCAATCCCGATTTCCGAATCCTGAACAGAAGCCGAACGTATGCCACGCCCCTGCGGAGGACGGCAATGTCATGCTTCGGTGCAGTACAGGGCGAACACTGGTTGGGGCGGATTCTGTCATTCTCATCAAATCATAATTAATATTATCCTAGGCGTTGGTAGCATGGTTATGTTATGGGTGGCTCCAGCCATCCTGACATCAGAAACAACATCCACCTCTTCACACTTCATGTTGAGCCCCCAGCATGCCCAGCCACACGGCTTTATTACTGGGCCTTGCAATAGGATATGCCCAAGCAGTGAGCCATACCGTGCCTTCTTCACTGCCATCAAATGCATCTCCCAAGCTGATTCAGGCTCCGATTGGAGTGTCGTAAGTTTCAGGACGAATTTGGTCCTAGCTTGACAAGACTCAAGTACTGACGATGCTCATGCAGAATCGAATTCTTCACCTTTCCTGGTTATATGGATGTTCCATCGACGGCACAATGCCTAAAGAACTTTCGAGATTTGACTGGGACATGGCCACCAATGCGAATCGGAGGAACGACGCAGTACGTGGACCATGCAAAGGAACCGTTCTCCTCCCAACGAGATTGTGGACTGACTGATTGACCAGAGATCGAGCATTGTACAATGCCTCGCTACCACAGGAAGTAGACTACTATGTCGCTGATCCCAAGGACGCTCCGGTCTCCGTCACATACGGCCCTTCGTTCATTACCTTGGCAGACAAATACAACGGCAGTGTGATTCTTGGTCTCAATCGACGTCTGAACCAGCTCAACAACACCATTTCAGCAGCCGAAAATGCAGTCGCCAACATCAGCAACCTGATAGGCATAGAACTCGCGAACGAACCGAACTTCTTCAACTCGACAGACCCAATCAACACAAACGGCGGGCAATGGACGGCATCAGACGACATGGCTTCGCAAACCTCCTGGCAAGCCTCCATCGGCACCGCGCTGAACAAAAGCTCAATCTTCTCCGCAGGCGTCTACTTCTCAAGCCAAGACTTCAGCATCGTCAACCTCTCCAAAGCCGAAAGCTCCTCCGGCTCCATCAAATACGTTTCAGACTTTTGCTCTCACAACTACCCGCAATCCCAACGCACCGCGAACCTCCCCAAACTCATGGACCACTCGGCAATTCATCGGCAAATTTCGCCATATGCCCAAGAAATCGCAGCATCTCACGCGGTCGGGAAAGCACATGTAATGGGAGAGACGAATTCCGCCACCCAAGGCGGGGGAGGGATTTCTCCGATGTTTGGATCTGCATTATGGGTGATGGATTATTCTTTACAGCTTTTGTACATGGGTTCGGAGAGGATATATTTCCATCAAGGAACGATTGGGAATTGCCCTTATTGTTGGTGGAATGGGACGAATAATATTGGAAGTCCGTATTATGGGGCATATTTTGCTAGCATGGCTCTGGCGAAGGCGACTTATGTTGCTCCGTTGGATGATTTTGGGAGTGTGTTTGGGGCTTGGGCGGTTTATGGAGAGGATGAGAGGGTGGAGAAGGTGCTTTTGTATAATTCTGAGATTTGGAATGGAAGTGCTCAAGAAGGCAGTAGACCGCAGGAGGTTTTCGAGCTGGGGGGTTTGGACGGGCGTGCGAGTGCGAATAAGAATTTGAAGGCTGTGCGGTTGACGGCTCCGAGTGCGTTGAGCAGACAGGATTTGGGAGAGAACCCGAGTGTCGGGGGGCAGATGTTTGCAAATTCGACGTGTGAGATGCTGGGAGAGCAGCGAATGGAGAGCGCGGTGGTGGGTGATGATGGGAAGGTGAATTTCAGTGTTGCTGCTAGTGAGGCTTTGCTGGTGTATGTTTGAAGAAGACGTGCCTCAGGCTGGGTAGCCTTGCAGACAAAATTTGAGGACTTTATATTCAGGCAAAATATATTCAGGCGTTGTGTCGGGATATTCTGATTGCCTTTCCGTATTGCGGTGCCACACTACACTTTAGCTAAATGGCAGGCTTATCCCGGTAGACGGTAGCTGAGTGCTTTTTATAGGACTCTGGGTCTTCTTTCGGATATACTTTAGCTTCTTGTAGCCTGTCAAATACATCTCATACATCAAGGTTTCCAGAAGGTTTCCGGTGGAAGGCGGATCAGCTCCAGGATAGCTTGTCTTTCGATGGGTTTGCGCAATGCTGCGCGCGCCGAGTTTCAAGGACGCAAAGTGCCCTGCATGTGGTGGTGGTCAAGATGTTTGTGTAAGCGAGGACGATGCCACTCGAATTTGCTGCAACGAAGAGAATGATTCGTGAGAATGGGAGAATATGCTGAAGGGCGTCAAGCAGAGTCATATGCATGAGTGCACAAGCCCACTGTCGACGGTGGCAGGCCTGCTCGGCTTGTCGCTTGCATTGCCGATGCTGGACAAGTACAGCAGTTCTAGTATTCTGAAGTCAATTCGGATGCGGATGGCGATATCAAGTGAGCAGAGTGAGCTTGCTTTTCTCGCAATGGCAATGGCGAACAGCTCAGCTTGCTGCCGGTGCATCCGACCGTCGGTTGGCTGTACTGTATGGGCATTGTTGATGCTTTACGAAATACAAAATAAGCTGGCGTCACGCATGTTTCAGGGGGTGTGCAAAGCTCATTAGATCAGCACTGAGCAAGCCTGTGGAAGCCTGGAAGCCTGAAGGTGAAGCGGCAGCGGCACTGGAGAAGCCAAGCCTCAACTTTCAAGCCGCATGCTTTCGTAAGTTTCGTTTCAACCCGGACGCCTTGCCTAATCGCGCGCTAGCGGCAAAGTCGCATGCACCCTGAGAACGGCGGACATCTTTTGGCGCGGCGTAGCGCAGCGCAGGCCAAAGGAACGAGCATCGGTGTGTGAGAGACTGAGAGTATGCTATGCCACCCACCCACCACCACCACCACCACCACCCCCCGACGCCGATTAATTGCCCTTGACCCTCTGCATCACGCCCGCCCAACGTCGTCGTCGTCGTCGTCGTCGTCGTCGTCGTCGCAGCCGCCCGCTGCTGTACATTCCTTTGACCCGCCCGCACGTGTGTTTGTGCTTAGCCACGGCCCTTCCCGAAGGACCATCCCTTCACGCCCACGCCCACGCCCTCGACCAGTGCGCCTTGGAGGTGCATGGCCGAGAAGGAGTCTGGCTAGTTAATACCTGCCCACCATGTCGTACTACGAGACCGGTGTGCTGGCCTGGCAGCCCGACCAGAACGAGGGCTGGGTGTCTTCAGAGGTATGGCCGTGTGCACGCTGAATAACGCCCACTTTCTCTGACAACCCTCCCTGTACACAGGTCACCAAGAAGAAAGTGGACGGCGATCAGGTAACGCTGGTGTTCACGCTCGAGAATGGCGAAGAGAAGACTGTCGAGACGACGCTGGACGAGCTGTCGAAAGATGCCATGAGCTCCACCTTACCTCCCCTGCGAAATCCCGCCATGCTCGAGGCCAGCGACGACCTCACGAACCTCTCACATCTGAACGAGCCTGCCGTGCTGCAGGCTATCAAGCTGCGCTATGCGCAAAAGGAGATCTACACATACTCCGGCATTGTCCTCATCGCTACCAACCCCTTCGCGCGCGTCGACTCGCTGTACGTACCCGGCATGGTGCAGGTCTATGCAGGCAAGCATCGAGCCTCGCAAGCACCGCATTTGTTCGCCATCGCCGAAGAGTCCTTTGCCGACATGCTGCGGAATGACAAGAACCAGACCATCGTCGTGTCGGGAGAATCAGGAGCAGGTAAGACGGTCAGTGCCAAATATATCATGCGTTACTTTGCCACAAGAGAACCTCCCGATCAGCCCGGAGTCCGTAGAAGAGACCGCAGCGATGCCATGAGCGAGACCGAAGAACGCATTCTTGCTACCAATCCCATCATGGAAGCATTCGGTAACGCCAAGACCACCCGAAACGATAACTCCTCGCGTTTCGGCAAGTACATCGAGATCATCTTCGACAACCAGACCGACATCATTGGCGCGCGGATACGAACGTACCTCCTCGAGCGTTCAAGGTTGGTGTTCCAGCCGCTTAAGGAGCGGAATTACCACATCTTCTACCAGCTCGTAGCTGGCGCAACAGATCAAGAGCGGGAACACTTGGGCTTGATACCGGTTGAGCACTTCGACTACCTTAACCAGGGTGGTGCTCCTCAGATCGATGGTGTGGACGATGCGAAGGACTTCAAGGACACTCGAAGCTCCCTCACCAGACTTGGTGTGCCAGAAGATGTGCAGAGCAATATCTGGAGAATTTTGGCTGCGCTGCTTCATATTGGCAACATCAAGATCGCCGCGACGAGGACGGAATCACAACTCGCGCCTTCGGAGCCATCTTTGACCAAGGCTTGCGCTCTGCTCGGCATCGATGCCAATGAGTTTGCGAAATGGACTGTCAAGAAGCAACTGGTGACAAGAGGCGAGAAGATCATGTCCAACTTGACGCAGCAACAAGCGACAGTTGTGCGAGACTCGGTCGCCAAGTACATCTACTCGTCCCTCTTTGACTGGCTGGTGGAGACCATGAACACCTTCTTGGCACCGGAGGAAATTCTCGAGCAGATGCACTCATTCATCGGCGTACTTGATATCTACGGTTTCGAGCACTTCGCCAAGAACAGCTTCGAGCAGTTCTGTATCAATTACGCCAACGAGAAGCTGCAGCAAGAGTTCAACCAGCACGTTTTCAAGCTGGAGCAGGAAGAATATCTGCGCGAACAAATTGATTGGAAGTTCATTGACTTCAGCGACAATCAGCCTTGCATTGACCTCATCGAAGGCAAGCTCGGTATTCTATCCCTTCTCGACGAAGAGAGCAGACTGCCGATGGGATCGGACGAGTCATTCGTGAACAAGCTGCACCACAACTTTTCTGGTGACAAGCACGCGTTCTACAAGAAGCCACGCTTCGGTAAGAGCGCCTTCACCGTGTGCCATTACGCAGTAGACGTGACCTACGAGAGCGACGGCTTTATCGAAAAGAACAGAGATACTGTGCCCGATGAGCACCTCGAAGTGCTACGAAACAGCTCCAACGACTTCTTGACCGAGGTTCTGGATTCGAGCACTGCAGTCCGCGATCGTGACAACGCAGCTGCCAATCCTAAGGCCAACGGCGCTCCAGGCGCTCGAAAGGGAGCCGCTGCCGCCAGAAAGCCAACGCTTGGTGGTATCTTCAAGAGCTCTTTGATTCAGCTCATGGACACCATCAACTCTACCGAAGTCCACTACATTCGATGTATCAAGCCCAACGAAGCCAAGGAAGCTTGGAAATTCGAAGGGCCCATGGTCTTGAGTCAGCTGCGTGCCTGCGGTGTCCTGGAAACCGTCCGGATTAGCTGTGCTGGATATCCTACTCGATGGACTTACGAAGAGTTCGCGCTCAGATATTACATGCTCATCCGCTCCTCTGAATGGACGACAGAGATTCGAGACATGGCAAATGCCATCTTGAAGAAGGCTCTTGGCGAGAGCAAGAGCGACAGAACTGACAAATACCAGCTTGGTCTGACCAAGATCTTCTTCCGTGCTGGTATGCTTGCATTCTTGGAGAACCTCCGGACAAGCAGACTCAGCGACGCGGCAATCATGATCCAGAAGAACCTTCGCGCCAAATACTATCGTCGCCGCTATCTTGAAGCTCTCGGCAGCATCAAAGCATTTCAGGCCCGAGCACGAGCAGTCATGGCCCGGAGGAAAACTGAGGAAGCACGACGAGAACGGAGTGCGACCACGATCCAGCGGGTTTGGAGAGGCCAGAAGGAGCGGAAGAACTATGTACAATTCCGAAACGATCTCATCCGCTTTGAAGCGGCGGCAAAGGGCTGGATTTGCCGAAAAATGATTCTGGACAAGAAATTCTCCGATGCGGCCCGCATCATTCAGCGAAGCTATAGGAGTTACAGACAGCTCAAGAGCTGGAGAGACTACCGCAGGAAGGTCACGCTCGTCCAAAGCTTGTGGCGTGGGAAGAAGGATCGCAAGACGTACAAGACGCTTAGGGAAGAGGCAAGAGATCTTAAGCAGATCTCGTACAGGCTTGAGAACAAGGTCGTCGAGCTCACACAAGCGTTGGGTGCGTCTCGAAAAGAGAACAAATCGCTCAAGGGACAGGTCGAGAATCTCGAGAGCCAGATCGCCAGCTCTCGGCAACGACACAATGCACTGGAGGCGAGGGCAAACGATTTGCAGAGAGAAGCCAATCAAGCCGGCATCACCGCGGCAAGACTGGAGCAAATGGAGAATGACATGGCTCGACTCCAAGCCAGCTACGACGAGAGCACAGGAAACGTGCGACGATTGCAAGAAGAGGAGAAGAAGCTCCGCGAGAGTTTGCGGCTCACTGCCCAAGAGTTGGATGCTGCACGAACTGCCAAGACTGCCAGCGAGACCGAGAAGGTCAACCTGCGACAACAGCTCGCAGAATTGCAAGACCAGCTCGAGCTGGCCAAAAGGGCTGTACCGGTCACGAACGGCGAGCTCACAAATGGTGCCACTGCCGGTGCGACTTCTGGCCTCATCAACCTTGTTGCGTCGAGGAAGCCGAAGAGGCGGAGTGCCGGTCCGGAACCGATCCAGACGGAGAGGTTCAGCGGCACTTATAATCCGAGGCCAGTCTCGATGGCGTTTGGTGCGACGGCTGGTGGGCACGCACAAAACCTATCTGGTTCCACGTTCAATCCTGGGCTGGAGAACGTGGAGATGGAGCTGGAGAACTTGCTTGCTGACGAAGACAGTCTCAACGATGAGGTTACGATCGGACTCATTCGCAACTTGAAGATCCCAGCGCCCGGCTCGAGTCCACCGCCGACCGACAAGGAGGTGCTCTTCCCTGCATACCTTATCAACTTGGTCACCAGCGAGATGTGGAACAATGGATTTGTGAAAGAGTCGGAACGATTCCTGGCAAACGTCATGCAGTCCATCCAGCAAGAAGTCATGCAGCACGATGGCGACGAGGCTATCAACCCTGGCGCTTTCTGGTTGTCGAATGTCCATGAGATGCTGTCCTTCGTCTTCCTGGCCGAGGACTGGTATGAAGCCCAGAAGACTGACAACTTTGAGTACGATCGACTCCTTGAGATTGTCAAGCACGACCTCGAAAGCTTGGAATTCAACATCTACCACACTTGGATGAAGGTGCTGAAGAAGAAGCTTCACAAGATGATCGTGCCTGCCATCATCGAGTCGCAGTCCCTTCCAGGCTTCGTCACAAACGAGAACAACCGCTTCTTGGGCAAATTGCTGCAATCGTCCAACACACCAGCATATAGCATGGACAACCTGCTCAGCTTGCTGAATAACGTCTTCAAGGCTATGAAGGCTTTCTACCTTGAGGACAGCATCATCACACAAACCGTCACTGAGCTCTTGCGACTTGTTGGCGTGACAGCATTCAACGACCTGCTGATGAGGAGAAATTTCCTTTCATGGAAACGAGGACTGCAGATCAACTACAACATCACTCGCATCGAAGAGTGGTGTAAGAGTCACGATATGCCCGAAGGAACACTACAGCTGGAACACTTGATGCAGGCAACGAAGTTGCTGCAATTGAAGAAGGCTACGCTAAACGACATCGAGATCATCCAGGACATCTGCTGGATGTGAGTACACTCTGCATTGTAACGCTCTTGCACATCGCTAACCATTCTTTCCAGGCTATCACCGAACCAGATTCAAAAGCTTCTCAACCAGTACCTTGTGGCCGACTACGAACAACCCATTAACGGCGACATCATGAAGGCTGTCGCATCACGAGTGACAGACCCGAAGTCGGATGTCTTGCTATTGCAAGCCGTCGATATGGAAGACTCGGGGCCATATGAGATTGCAGAGCCTCGCGTAATAACAGCACTCGAGACTTACACGCCTAGCTGGTTACAAACGCCTCGACTGAAGCGCTTGGCAGAGATCGTCTCCGCTCAAGCAGTCATGCAACAACAGCTGGACTCGAACATGATCAAGGGTGGAGATGACGATGGACTGGATATACACGAAGGTCAATGGCCTGTGCCCAACGGGCATCACGCGAATGGATTCGGAACGAACGGGAATGGTAATGGTCACCCGGTAGGCCTGGGCGTCTCACAACATCCTGTTGATCAGGATTTGAGTGACGACGGAGTGAGCGATTACAGATAGGACTCGTCGCCTCCACCACCATTGCGGGCATTGACACTGACGAAGGGTCAGAGTAAGACATGACCGGAGGTTGGGTGTAATACAAAACACACGAAGCGTTGCCTTTTTGGTGGGGGGAGTTGTTTAGAATCATGGATCTGTGAGATGGATGACTTAACTACATTGCTGCTGTCGCGATAGGTCGGAGCTTTGCGGCGTCTCTCTTGACTCTGATGCACTTCTTGTAGAAATGAATGAGAGGAGGTGCTAGGATAGGAAGGGCATGGACCGGGGTTGTATTGAATACGGTGTAGCCTTCTCGGGAGGCGAGACCGGAGTTTCTGAAGTTCAGACCTAAGTCATTCATTCTTCCAGCCTGTCTTCACCACTCTGCCGACACCCGACACTCTTGTGGGTACAGTGTCGACCGCCTCGGATTGTGGTCTGTGCTTTCTATTTACCTCGACGCCACACTTTCACGAACGCATCTCTGCATCAGGCATTGATGAGAAAGTGATGAGTCTTATGTCATCTTCTATTTCTTGCGATGCACTTACCCTTCTCTGCGACCGTCTTTCCATTGTGACCTGATCCCTGATTGAGCATCTCGCAACGGTAGGAACGAACCTAGCAGATATATAGCGCGTTGTACTGGGTGGAACGTGGATCAAGTACAGGCCTGAATTGGAGCGGTGTTCAATGTCAATTTTCATCAGTGTCTATGGAAGAAGCGGGAAGTGCCGCGTGTGTGCTCCGTCGGTCAGGCAGCTCGTGGTCAACGACAAACAGATGGCACTCAAAAATCCGAGCAATATGACCAAGCAAGACATTCGACGACGAATTGCATCTCGAAGAACGCCTTACCTCCTCCCCCCAATTTAGGCCCTCGGACAGCAAGGCTTCGCTACAGAAGAACGCTACCCTCCTTTCTCAGTCAGGTGCTCACAGTGACGTCCTTCCTTTGACGCATCTTCCACGATCCATCTTCACTTTGTTCTGAAGACACACAAGGAGAGTGAGCAGGTGCAATATCAGGCAAAAAGTCATTTCTGTTCCTTCTGCCACGTGGTCTACTGCATATATTGCTGGCGTGATTTTCAGGGTTTGGTGCACGAGCTCGCATAGCCGAGCGAGTGTCTGGTGAAGGTTGCGCTTTCAACTTTGCTGAACCAGGAGGCAATGTTCTCTCCAGGAGTAGTATGTGCTAATAGTGCTACTGACATGGCGTATAGGTCTGGATGTGCAGGGTATTGTAGTTGAGCTGACCTTGGGGAGGTACTCGTCATCTTCGCCACTATCTGCTTGACGGACAATCGCTTCCGATCATAATGGACCTCCGCGCTATCTGAATGAGCGTCATGAGATGATGCGCATGGAATAATGGTCGAGAAGACCAGGCAAGCCTGCTTTGGCTCCACTCCTTATTGAATCATATGGCAACAATGGGCTCGGTTTGGAACGTGAGTTGTCTGCTGGCAGCAGCGGCGTTTGTTGCACATCGTGTGTGCATGGGGCCCCCGAGCTGTTACAGCGGCGAGATTGCTATTTCCACACCTCCTTCGACCATTGCTTCGGCTCCGCAGAAGCCTGTATGCTGGTGATTGACTCCAATGCACGACCTGCAAGACAGCCACGGGCTGAGCTGGTCGCGCAGATTACCAGGCGGCGGTAAAGGCAGGCCACCACGAGTACACTCCATTCTGATAACGAGTGTATGCGGTTCTCGTTGTCGTTGAAGTCGTGGTTGTGGTGACCGCATACCCAAAAGACCGATCATTGATCGTAGCTGCGCCCGCACAGTTTCACGGGACCGTGTACGCCCTGTTCGAACCAGTGTCCCATGTAAAGCTGCCATCCACCTCTCTCCGAAGATATTTGTACTCGAACGATGTTCCCGCGGGAATCTGGATAGTAGCATACCATTGTGGATTATAGTCAGTATAATTTGAGGAATTGAGTTGGACAGCGCTATTCGTCTGCCAGCTTCCTAGCTGCGATATGCTGCCCGCGAGGTAAGGAAGCTGGCCATAAGTTGCGGTTGTCAGGACATTGAAGGTCACGGATGTGACGTTGCTGATTCGACATGCGAAGTTTTGAGTATCTGTGTAGGTGAGACCAATCCCGGGATATGGTCCCGACTTTAAGGCACAGCTACCGGCAGTGCTTCCAGTGATCGATGCTGGTTCTGAGCCGACGTATGTGAAAACGAACTGATTACATTGCGCGTTCACGTTACAAGCAGTGTAACAGTCGTTCATGCTATCCACTTTGATTGTGGCAAGATCTGTGCCGGGGCCATTGTAGCCACAAAAGACCTACGGAATTTCAGCAAGAGCACGCGCGGCAACATGGGGCACGCACACTCCAAGTGTTCCCTTGACCATCTATCTGCCGACTGTTGTTGTAGTAGGGGCATGGCAATTGAGGTGATGCCAATAGCGAATGAGCACTAGCATAGATTCGATAGTCGCCTACAGTGGTATAGCTGTCGGGAACGTAAGGAGAAAGGACTCGTCGTTGGTAGCGACATATGCCAGTGCCGTTAGTCGCATCTGATGACAAGTTAGCTTAGGGTGTGGCTCCATGACCACTCAATTTACATAAAGTCCTTACCGATCTCTGTTCCGAGGTAGTAGAAGCCAACACATCCGGGCACTTTATCGCATCCTCTAAAGCAGGCTGACATGCCTCTGCCGTTCGTGTCCACTGTTGGCAGGTAGGTGCCAGGGCTGCGTTGTTGGCAATTGACCTGCCATGTTGCCCCGAAAGTGTCCACGATGGTTCCATTGAGGTTGTTCGGATCTTGGGGAAACAGACCCGCTGTGCATGTTGGGTTGTAGTTCCATTGCTGTGTCGCAGAAGGTAAGAATTGGGAATTCTGAGCTTGTTGAGCTTTTGCCCATCTAGCAAGAAGTAACAAGACGCCCACACCTAGTGAGAACGCTTGCACCATTTCATGGAGATATGTGCAAGTTCAGTCGTGCGCCAAGACTGTCAGTTGAAGATATGTAGATCCGCCCGAGAGGGCCTCATGAACATAAACTTGTACATTGTTCCAGGCCCGCATTCCTGATGAATCAGTCCAGGCTAGATCAAGATTCAAGATCATGTACAGATGTTGTGGCCCACATCATGGGTAGTTCCGAGCCCAGGCCCTTGTTGCGGTATATGTTAGACGACTTTATATGCAAATGAGGTTTGCATGGATTGGAGAACACTTGAAAGGCCACCGATGAAATACTGCTCTACAAGTACCGCGTAACAGCGACAAGTGAGGTAGTTCTAATTGCTTCTAAGCTCCAGGCACTCAGGCACAAAGATTAGTCATCCGTCTCAAAAAGTTGCGCTTTCGCGATCAACATGTCTGCCAACACTTTTCCAGAACGTCAACAACAACATGGCCGATATCGATGTCGAGGCGCCCGCGGCGGCATTCGAAGACACCACTCAGCCTGCGACCGAGAACGCCCTCACCAAGACAAATGGCGACGGCACCGTGCAAAAGGTGAAAAAGACCAAGATCATCAAGCGCAAGCGACGACCAGCACGACCGCAGCAAGATCCCTCCACCTTCAAGACGGAGCCGCCGCCACAAACCGGCACCATCTTCAATATTTGGTACAATAAGTGGTCTGGAGGCGACCGCGAAGACGCCTTCTCTTCGAAACACCAAGCCAAAGGCCGTTGTAATGTCGCCCTGGACAGTGGCTACACGAAAGCCGACAAAGTGCCTGGAAGCTACTTCTGCCTCTTCTTTGCGCGAGGGTTGTGTCCGAAGGGCCAGGACTGCGAATACCTACATCGATTGCCAAACAGCAGGATAGGCAAGGAAGGAGGACTCGGCGACATCTTTCCTTCCAATGTGGACTGCTTCGGCCGCGACAAGTTTAGCGACTACAGAGACGATATGGGTGGCGTGGGATCATTCATGCGCGTGAACAGGACTCTCTACGTGGGCAGAATTCATGTTACAGATGACATCGAAGAGGTCGTCGCAAGACATTTCCAGGAATGGGGACAAATCGAGCGGATACGAGTATTGCCCAGCAGAGGTGTGGCTTTCGTCACATACGTGCATCTGGCCAACAGCGAGTTTGCGAAAGAGGCTATGGCACACCAGAGCCTGGATCATGACGAGACGCTGAACGTGAGATGGGCGACTGTAGATCCGAACCCGGTGGCGCAAAAGAGAGAAGTGAGGAAGATCGAAGAGCAAGCCGCAGAGGCCATCAGAAGAGCGCTTCCAGCCAGCTACGTGGCTGAATTAGAGGGCAGAAAATGGGAAGGCGCAGACCCAGAAGAGGAGAGAAAGAGACGTAAGATTGATGGAAGCTTTGGCCTGAAAGGATACGATGCTCCAGATCACGTCTGGTACGCATCAGAGAAGGCGAGAATCGAAGCTGTGGCACAACAAGGACGACAGCTTGAAGGCGAGCAAGAACGCATGCTACTGGAGGAGGCACAGCAGGTGTCGGGAGATACAGAACCAAACAGCGACAACGATGAGCCTCTGCAGATCAAAGGCAATGCTCAGCCTTCGACAGGTGGCATTCTCGGAGGCAACACACTGGCTGCACTTCAAGGCTTGAAGGCGGGTACTTCAACCGGCACAGCAGACAGAAAAGCGCCAGATAAGCCTGCTGGACCGCTGGTGAGTTATGGAAGCGATAGCGATGATGACTAGACCAGCTCTCGTGCTTCGACCTAGAGCCGCTCGTTCATGAACATGCCGATGTCCTTCAGGCAGATATCCGTCTGCTCTGTCCCTCCGACTGGGAAGAATGAGAAGCCATGTGGCGCTCCAGGGTATCTAGATCGTAAGCATTCTTTCAAAATGCGATTGTCATGAAGACAGCACTCACATCTTCAGTATTGAGTCTACTCCACTCGCTGCCCACTTTGCAGACATAAGTAGCGAGTCGTCCAATAACGGATCTAATGTGCCGCAGGCGAAGAATGCCGGCGGTAGCTAAGTCAAATTAGCCAGTTCGATCTGCATTTGCAGACCGGAGACAGGCAAGACCTACCTTCAATCCGATGAGGTCCTTCCAGAAAGGACTGATCTTCGGATCTCTTCTATCCTTTTCCGTTGTGTTTGGTAGATACGCTTCGATGTATCTGGCCTCAGTCAGCCAACTCTCGAATCGATAAAGATGGAAAGGGGAAGACTCATGAACTTATCCATGATATCCTTCGTCAAAACCAACTCCATGTCAAAAGCATGACAAGCCGGCAAGAACGTGCTCAACTCATACGCCCCAAAATTCAACACCAGGCCTTTGAAGCCAAAGCTCGGCCTCGTCTCCAACAGCGAGAAACAAGTCACGACAGAAAGATGTCCTCCTGCCGAATCACCACCCTGAGAAGCTGTCAATCTCTCATCCAAGTATAGCCGGAGACGGAACATACCATAAATTTCAACTCAGCCCCGAACTCCATCTTCCCCTCATCAACAAGCCATTCCGCAACATCAACACAATCCTCATTTCCTTGCGGATACGGATTCTCAGGCGCTAATCTATACCCGACACTCACAATCGTCAAGTTCGCATCCTCACTATAACGTTTCAACATCAGGTCTTGATAGTGTTCGGATTGGAGAACCCAGCCGCCGCCATGGATATGGTAGAAGATGCCTGAAACATTTGTCAGCGAGACATCGAGTGTCTGTCGAAGATCGTACCAGAAGGAGGAGATCTGGGAGCTTTGAAGATGCGGATCGGAATTGATCGGCCTGCTTCTCGTGAGGGCGCTGTGCTGTTGATGCCGTCCCCGAGGACTTTGGGAGCTGGGAAGGGAGTTTTGCCTTCCCAGCGCATGCGGCGGTAGGTTTCCGCTCCGACCTCATACCATCTTTGACCTTTCTTTTGGATCTCGATTAATTGATCGTTGTATTTCTTGGTTTGTTCTGAGATTTGAGAGCGATCAAATTTCTTGTGGGCTAGGTTGAGGTCTGAGGTTAGAGGCATCTTTGCTTTCTGGCACGTTAAAATTGTACAATGGGATGGATGCTCAGAGGCTTGATTGTGTTGATTCTGAGACAGACATGAACGGTAGAAGACTGATATCTCGGCCGTGGGCAACTGCTTTAGGAAGGTGCGGGGGCTGGAGCATTGTGGAGTGAAGTGAAGTCCGAGATCGGACAGATAAAAGGGAGATCTGACCTCACATTGAGGTGGTCAGCTATGTATGCTATTTTCATTTCCGTATTTCATGTTTATTATGTATGCTTTTCTCGCTCAAGTGCTCAGCCTCGAATGAAATATTACTGTACTCTGCCCTCTCATCTTTGCCCTCTTGTGAAACGTCTCAAAGACCATGAAATGCCTTCAGCGGCAACGTAGTTTCCGTCTCACTTGCCTGTCTGATCTCCTTCCTCACCAAGACGTCTGCATCGCCACGACTGAATGAGCGAACGTGAGAAGTCATAGTCGGCGACTCTGGTTCTGCTGTGACGTTCGACTGGATCCTTGCTTCGCGATTTGCCGAGACTTGGGTGAGGACGAAATGGTCATCGCTGGCCGAAGGCTGTTGGGAGGGTGATGCCTTGCGAAAATATGATGGCAGGTACTTCCATCCCTGACTGTCATCGACGTTCTGCTGATGCATGGGCAGCGTGGTTTGCCGGCTCTCTCTACGGCCTTCACGAATGGTCTCAAGGAAAGTAGCCTTCTTCGGGCTGTATTCTGAACCCATGGTGCTTGTCGACAAGACCGAGCCCTTGTGGAGAGTTGGTGATGTAGATGCATTGCTTCGATTGCTGAACAGCATTTTTGCCCTGCTGCCCATGCTGGTCACGCTTGCGACGATCGAGCTTTTCCGGCCGGGCTGTAGAGAAGGAAAGACGCGGCCCAAGCCAATGGCAAGAAGTCCATCACGATACATCTTGACAGCATCTCGACCAAAGCCAAATAGGATGAAGATGAGAACGCCACCAGCCATCCAGATGTAGCGATCGAAAAGGATCGTGCCATTGGCGGGCATCTTGACGGCCGTATTCCAGTCCCACAAGGTTGGGTTGTGCACGCTGTCCCAGCTGTAAGACGTGACACCAGCACCGATGTTGATGACAAGAAGCCAGATCTGGATGGGCAAGTTGCCAAGAATGCTGAGTATGCAGAGGGCGTAGAGGCGGTAAAATCGCGATTTGGTGGTTTGCGCATTGCGCAGGACGGAGTTGAAGGTCATTCGGTACCGGACCAGACGGACCAAGATGAGGACTACTCTTGAGTTAGTCTTGTGTCAGGAAGGGGAAGTTCAGAGACTTACTGCTCAAGTAGACGCAAAACAAAGTCCAAAACAGTGGCGGAAGAAGCATGAGTACTATTCTCAACCAGCTCAAATCGCCGGGCACCACACAGCCAGATATCCCATAGATCCAGTACCGAAATGGCTGTACAATATACAATGTGATCATCTGAATGGAAGGGATTCCGAGACAGCAGACAAAGTCAATAGCGTACGAACGTCGACGCTGGGCCTTGGTCTGACTCCAGGTCGCTCGATCGGTGTCCAAAGCTCTCGCGAGTGCGCGGAGGATGCAGCTGATGGCTGCAAGGTATAGGCTTTGAAGCATGATCTGAATTCTGATCTCAATGTCGCAAAGACCAGCGCCGTTATACCATGACTCGAGGTTGTCGCTTGACCAGATGACGGCATTGAGAAAGTTCTGGAAATTGGCATAAATGGTCGCCGCGACCAGAACGGTAGCGCCGATGTTGCGATTGCTGGCGTGCCATGACAGCGAGGGGCAGATGATGATTGCAATGAGTAGAGAAAAAGTGGCAAAGACGATGGCTGTAGTTTCTGTGTCTGCCGACTTGCTGGGATCCGGGGTTTGCCAGATGATAGACTTCATCTTATTGGCTCGAGCTTGCTTGTGCTAGAGTCCAACCTTCGCTAATGTGCTGGCGATATCTGCAATGTTGGTCCCTTCGTTCTGGCCTTCGTCGTTCGTGGTGGCGCTGCCGAGTTCGACCGGTGGTGGATCGTCGTCCAGACCAAGATAATCGTCTCGTAGGTATAGGGCGGCAATGACAGCAAGGACGAAGAATGCAAGAACACAGCTAAAGAAGGAAGCTCGTCGAAGTTTTCTGATGGCAATTCTAAGAGTGCCGCCGAGCCTCAATAGTATGAATACGACTATAGCGGCTTCAATAAGGATGAGGGTCAATAAGACCAGGTCTTCAATAGGCAGTGAAGTGAACATGCCGAAGGAGCCAAGCTGGGATACGTCGGCCAGGCATCTGGGCGTGAGTTGGCTCAAGAAAGACGTCTGTCGCCAATTTCCTCCGCAGATTGGCCATGAGTGTCGTCGCATGAGGTGTAGCTGCACAGGCGTGGGCATTCTTTGAAGCCATATGTCTTGGCGTGAAATCCGGTGGCTGGGCCGAAAGCGGTGCTCAATAGCTTCGTCAATAGCGGAAGTGAGACGTTTATTGTCGGCAAGCACGCGAGATTCGACCTGTGTGTGAGCCCGCGCTCGACCAATTCCATCTATTCTTGATCGCTCAGGAGCGGACAGTCTTGGCCTGGTTTTGACGGCATTCCCCCCAAGCTTGCCGGCCTAAGCCAAATGATACCCTGCCCTGGCATATCATATCCTCTGGCCTTGCTTGATTTGAAAAGCCATATGTTCTCCGAGTACTCCATGTGACAGCTCTTGCAACACACCTACCCTGCCTTCCATTCCGCTGCATGTCACTTTGATGCGCTGACTACGTCGAGTCGCACCGTCCATCTCTTGATGCAACACCTGGATTCCATTCCGCCAATAGCAAAGTCTAGAGTCCCCAGCTCAGGCGATGCCGCAGTGGCAGATATCGTTCAATGCCGCGAAATGAGTGGAACAATACGGGCGAGCGAGGTGTCTTGGGGGGTTGGCTGCTGCCAAGAGTATTTACTTGCATTAGTCAATATTTGACGGGTCCTTTTGAACAGCCCGACAGATCCACGAAGCGTCAAGCCGTCGCTGCTGTTCTCGAAACACGAACCATCCCATGTAATGCCAACTCGTGCGTCTCTGAGCCTGCGCGCAACGCGTATCTTGCAGTCAGAGCCATATGTGTGCCCTTCCTGTCTCACAAAAAGCCGCGCTGGCTTTCCGCGCAAAGAGCATGGCGTGACATGGAAGCAAATCAGAATCAACAGCACCTTCCACACCAGCGAACCGAAAAGAAGAGCTCAAATATCGCCGATCAAGCTCACAAGACCCAGGAGGCATGTGTCGACCGGCTCTCTGGCTTCCACTACGGCCATCAACGCTCCAACAAATACGCCAAATGCCCTTCGAGAGCTCCACCGGCAGCTTTTGCTACTCCAGGGCAAAGCATCAAGCTACGTAGACCTATCGCGTCTGCAGCTTGCCCTTCGAAGTCTAGAATCTGCAGACCCGGTCATCCGCGTGGCATTCCTGGGTCTCGGAGCATCTGGCGCGAAGGCAGCCCGAAAGTTGGCACGAGTGCTGCTGGCAGACGCGTTGAGCGATGAGGAGGCGTGGGAGAAAGAGCTAGTAGATTCAGACGATGGGAGGAGTGTGCTGTTGAAGTACGGCGAGACTTTGGTGGACCGTGGAGTGCAGCCCACGAACAATCCGCTTGTGAGGGAACTGCTCATACCTAGTCCTATGCTCAAGAGGTGGAACGCCGAAATCCTCGTAACTGGCATCAACACGAGCGGACTAGCTGGAGGCGGTCACAACGTAAAGGAGCTTGAAGATAGCATGATCGTGCCATCTTTGACCATATCGAATGCAGGACGAGTTGGTTTCGTGAGATATCCTGTCCATAGGGCAGTCGTCGTCGGAGAAGGCGTGACCGGCGCTGTAGACTTCGGCAGACTGCCCTCCATCTTGACAAGTGGCACGCAGATTTCGGCAGCGCTCAGCCTGCCCTTGCGCCAGGATCGGCCTCCGCAGACCGAGATCGATGGGCATGAGGTCGATATTCCACTGGCGGAACATGCCTTGGCGGTGTTCAGAACCAACAAGGCCAATGGTGCCATCTTCAGCTCAGAATGGCAGACTTCCAGGGTGGGTAAAGTTGGGAGCTGGATCGCTTCCTCTGGAAAGCCGAACGGCCTAGAATCTTTGAAGCCCGCAGTCAAAGACCTGCTTACATCGATTCTGAGCCGCGCCAAGTCCTCAATCGCAAGTGCCTCTTCAGCTGCAGAAGCATCATCTACCAGTCTCACCGTTCCCGATGCAAAACGACAGTCACTGCTTTCGGCCATTTCAGCATGGTCGGAAGAAGCGCATCGCGACTTGCAGATGAATCTCTCAGCAGCACTGCGATCACCCACGTGGCGGCGCACAACATGGTGGCGCCTCTTCTATCGCATCGACGAAGTCTCTATTTCTGCTTCGGACGTCCTGCGCCGAGGATGGCTTGCCGAAGCCGAGCAAAATCTTGCATTTCTATCTGGCCGTGTCCTGGAAGCTGGTCTTGCAAGCGTAGAAGAATTGAAGGGAGCAGCTACAGCAGCACAAGTCAAGAACGGTAGTGTGAAGGGGCTATTGGACGAGGATGCGTGGGATGAGGTCGAGAAGTGGAAGGCTAGACAGGTCGAAGACGCGCCATCGCGGAACCTTGAAACCGTGGCAGAGCTGATGCAAGTGCCGCCATTGCTCAGCAAGATCAGGGAGAATACTGGATTGAACGCTTTTTTCGACCCACCCTGGCCGCAAACGATTCAATTCTCAAGACAGCACATGTTGCATCAGCTCGTGCCTGCGATGCACCTCAAAGCACAAAAGTTGATGCTGGCGAGCCTGAGCACGATCACAGGCACTGGCGCTCTCGGTGCATGGCTGTGGGTCGCGAGTGGAGGTGTAGCACTATATGAAGGTGGAGCAATCGCTGCACTGGGTCTCGTATGGGCATTGAGAAGACTGCAGAAGAAGTGGACTAAGGAAAGAGGTGACTTCGTGCAGACTGCACACGAGGACGCTCGACGCGTGCTGAGAGACGTCGAAAGCAGACTGGGAGCTCTGGTCCGCGAAGGCGGCCGAGTCGTCGTTCGTGAAGAGGACAAAAGAGAGTGGCAAGAAGCTGACCAGGCCGTGCAAGATGTACAGAAGGCTCTTGATGGAGTTACAAGCCGATGATGACGAGATGGCAAAGCAGATGGTGGCACATCATCGCAAAGCAAATGTATTCACAAGCGCGCCGTACTGTTCGGCCTCTCCACGCTCGCTTGCTTCGTTGACATGCTGACCTACTGTCACACTAACGCAGCAAAAACAAACAGCATCAGTTTTGATGGCAGGTCGATACACGTACGGCGAACAGGTGGCCAGGCGAGCCAACACGGCATCCGAGTTCACACCACCAGCTCGAGCTCCGATCTCTCGGACTAGCAGGACACGACAAAGGTCAGCTTCCATTCCTCTCGCAGAGTGGGAGCAAATTCACATGATCGAACAAGCGATACAGCATTTTGAGACTCGATTTGAGGAATTCATGCGGAGTCAGAGCCGCTTGCTGGAAGACATTCTGTTGGAACTCGAAACAGTCAAGGCGGCGATGAGGAAACTTGAGGCGAAGATGAAGCGACTCGAAGGCTATGCAAAACATCTGGACACCACTGAATTGACAGATCGCATTGAAACCATGAGACTCGAAGAGAGCGCTTTGCGGAATTTGGAGGACAAGTTTGCAGGGCTGGAGCCATTGCTAGAGAGCAGGGAAAAGTTCGCAGAGCGAATGACCGGCGTTGAAGCAGCCATTGAAGAGCTTCGCACGGCGGTGGCACGAATCGAAATCCGTGGTCCTGCGCAACACTTCGGGTCTCATGAGGACGCCGAACGTGGAGCCCAGCATTCCGACTCTGGTGACGAGACGCCAGCCGCTCCCACTCGTGGTCGAACAGCGCTTGAAGCCTTCTTCTATGCACTGGACCACTTTGGCGAAACTTTGAATGGCTTCGAAAATCATGAGACACAAAGCTTGTAACAGTAGCTATTCATTCCGAGAGTCTGGCAGCGCAGCTACGGTCCAACACCTAACACCTTGGGTAACCTAAGAATTCTCGCCACATTTCCTCCTCTCAGCCTCCTCAACACGAGCATGCTCATCCCGCAGAGCATCTACCAACTGCTCAACCAAGTCCTCCCAGCACTGCATTCTCTGCTCCAATCTTTCAACTCTTGCCGCTTCCTCGTCCTCTGGAGGCTCGTCTATCGCGTCGATCAGCATTTTCCACACGCCTTCTATCAATTCCACCCACCATTCTTGATGATCCGCCGGCCTGTCCAACTTTACTTCGAGAGCTCTGAGACGAATCGATAGATCGGTCATCTGGGATTCAATCATGGAGCTCTGAGCTACAGAGAAATCTTCGAAGACGCGGATAGAGCGTTCGAGTTGCTCCATTTGTTGGAGAAGGATGTGAAATGGGGGTTTGTCGGTTGCGACTGGGTCGCCATCCGGAACACGGAGGGGGAGAGCGAGTGTAGGGAACGGGTCATGGAGGGTCGAGGATGATGCTTCTTCTGGCGTGGGCCCCGAGCTCATCCCTTCAAAAGGCCTGACAATGTGAGGGAACCGTGAGCTTGGTTCGATATCACTGTCGTGCTTCATCTTGTCGGAATGTGGTGAAGTTGACTTGATCTGCTCCTCTGTGGGCATGGTGAGTGATGATAACATCGTGGAACACAAATGTACTTTGCTAAGTAAAGAGCTTCTAGCATTCTTATGTTCCGCCCGAAATCAATTTCATGCTTGCTTTCTCCCACTTGCAACTACGATGCGATGATGAGAGCAAACAAGATTAGGCACCCGATTATCCAGATTTAACGAAACGAAACGTCGCATTGTGTTCACTGTACTACTAATTACTTTCACTGCCCAGAGAAGCCCGATTGATCGCCAAGCTCATTGCCATGGCGCATTGATATGTCCATGCCCGTGAGTGTGCCCAGCCTTCCGCTGATGATCCTGCAAGTGCTGACTTCTCTTCCGCTTCCTCCTCATGATCTCACCATTTCTGCATCGAGTTCCTGGAGCAACAGCTTGCGGCAAAGCGCACTGGTCAACATCGCAGATCGCAAAGTGCGTCGCATCCACACACACCAGGTCTCCAGGCGTTGGGCAAGAGACCTGGCCTTCCGGACATCCACCGTCACTTCCCGCAGGCGGCGTATATGTCGGTGCCTGCGTAGTTGGAGCTGGCGTTGGGGCAGGCTGAGGCGCTGCCTTACTCGTCGGCGCTGCTGCTGGCGCAGTACCCCCACCGCCTCCTCCAGCACTCATGGTCCCAGCATCAGCATCTCCCGGCGAGCATCCTTGTCCGGTTGGCACAGCCAAAGGATACGTTCCGGCCTGCGTGTGTGTTGTGACATACTTTCCCGCATCCGGAAACTTGACATTGACATTCTCTGTCGTAGGGCACTGGTTCACGCTCGCCAGATTAGCCACAAACATTGTCGGAAAGCTCTTCATTTCGCTTCCATCGCCCCCTGAAAAGTCGACATTGATACAATTCATGTACATCTCCCGGTTTCCGACGTTATTGAACCAAGTCCAGGCCATTATCGCATGGCCATTTTTGACGCCTTTGGGAATGGTAAATGGAAACTGATTCACGCAAGAGACTTCATCTCCGGTAGTACACTTCTGAGCTGTGGGGAGATTTCCTGACGCGTCCGTTGGACACCCGCCCTCGATCGAGTAGATGACTTTCCAGTTTGAAGGATCTTTCACTTTCGCTGCGTCGGTCTCGTAGGTGATGGACATCTGACAAGAACCTCCGCCGTGGACTGCTGTGTTTGCTCCACCGCCCAAGTTGAAGGCGAGGGTTTGTTTGGAACCTGCTGGCATTTTCTGGCCGCCGCTGGCTGGGAGAGAGATGCCGTGGCAAGGGAAGTTCGAGCCGCTTGGGTCGAGGGGATCTTTGGGTGCGGAGCCCCCGATTGGGGAGGGTGAGGAGATGAACATGTGTGCAAAGGAGGGCGTAGAGAGGAGAGCTGCGCCAAGGGCGACTTTGGAAGGTATGTTGATCTTCATGGTTGTTCGTGCTCTTTGCTGATCTCGAATGGAGTTGTTGGCGGGAATTCGCTAAATGTCAGGGCTTTTTATACGCCTGAAGATCTATTCTATGGATTGAACAGTCAATACTCTATTCACTAGAGCCTTCTAGTTTAGTGATGGAAGTGTTCACTGAGTGAACGGAACGTGGCGTACCTTCGACTTTAGACTAAAACGGGATGCCTCGAACGACTGTGGTGACACCGTCGGGTGTCAGTCTTAGACCTCGCTTATACCGCAGCTCACCAGTACTGAAGCTACCCGAAGCAAAACTTCGAGAGATGGAGATGGAGCTCGCCAAGATCTTCAGCATGTATCGCTCTGGAACAACAAAGAGGCAATGCCGAATGCGGTGCTGCATTGGCTGGAGAGCTTTTGAAAGTAAGTCATCGCTCTCTTACGGCAGACAACAACGTCGGCTCAAAATTTCTCATGGCGATACTGCGCGTAGCATTCGCGAGAAAAGGCTCGAGTCAATAGCATCAGGTTGACTCAGGTCCTACATTACGTTCTTGGCAGAACGTGATGTTCATGTTGTCCCAGCCTTCCGGATCTGGTAACAAAGAGCCTTGGCGGTGCACGTGGTGTCTTTGATCCAGGACAGCTCTGCCATCGGAATTTCAATTGGTCAGTTCTTCATCAGCGCCGTACAGAGCTCTTGAGATCATGTCTATGGTAAGGGAATCGACCTGCAAATAGCCACAGCTCGAAGCGCTGCTCACACGACATTAAGCACTGATGGCTTCTGGCGAAGTTCACCAGCGCAGTGTTGCCTCTGGTGCAATAGTTGTGTTGGTAGAGTCCTTTTGGATCGTTCTTTTGGATCGACTCAGCCCGAAGAGCGCTGGTGAAACAAGTTGAGCGATGGGGCTGTCAAACGGGTGTCACATGGATCTGTTCCCGTGCGAGGCTGAAACAATCGAAACAGGCTGGCTAAGTGCGACCCACCCAGCTGACTGTTCTTCAATCGAGACGTGCTTACAGTCATGATCTTCGCTATTGACAGCATAATCTTGCACAATTGACTACAATCGAGAAATCAATAAGCGCAGCATTTCAAGTTCAGCGAGTGCAAGCCAATTGCTTCTCAGCAAACTCAGCAAAGAAAGCCTCCTGGATCCCTGTGCTCTCCCGAATCTTCGGAGTCTTCTCCATCGTTTTCTTTCCAAAACTATTATGTAGTCCAGAATTCTTCTGCTCAGCATTCCCATCCGAGATCTTGACGAGATCAATCATCGCACAACTACAAGCTAACGGACCTGTTCCAAAGCTTTCGATACAATCCCCAGAATTTAGTTTCACGGAAAGGCAATACGGCGGCGGGAAATCTAGCCCTCACTTCCGTGACCAACCTCTTCAACAACGTCATTCTCTTCTCAGGACTACCTCCATACTCATCATCCCTACGATTCGTATGCGGAGATAGAACTTGCGAAATCAAACATCCATGAGCACGATGTAGTTGATGGGTCGAAGTTAGGTCGTTCGGCGAGGGTTTCTTGCGTTGGGCATTTTACGAGGCGGTTGGGGAGGGTGAGGCCGCAGGGTAGGGCGAGCGGTTGGGCTATTGTTCCGAGAGGAGATAGTCTCTGAGTGCTTGTGCTAGCAGTAGCTATATCGCTTATGTCTCCCATGTTGCGGAAGGGTTTCATATCTCACTGATCCTGTAAGTGCTCAATGTTTCAAGGTAAATATTGTTGCATGCAGAAACTGGGGGGTAGAGAAGTGAGAATGCGCCAGGTTTGCATGGTGTCAAGTTGCCCACACTGCCGATCCTCTCGTTCTGCCGATTCGAGCTATCTTCAACTTGCCATAAGGCGAAGATGCAGCTCCGCGCGAGCTGTTGCGTGGCTGAAGTCTGAGGTCAACAGACTCTCAAATGCCTCCTCGACGTCACGGATCTCAAATATAGGTACAGTGCATTGGAAAGATCCTTCTCATCAAACTTGTATATTTCCCGCTTCGACTCGCCTGACGGGTAAGACCCGTTGGAATTGAAATGGATCTCAAAGTGTTGCCGCAGGCGCAGTCAAAAAAGCGATTGCGTTCAGGCACGCCGATCTGGCAAATCATTCAGCATACAGCATTTGGATATCAATCTCTTCATCCTTCCTCCTCGTCTTCTTTGATATCTCCTATGCCTTCTTCACCAATATCCATAGCATCAGCATCAACATCATCCTCTTTGTCCTCGTCTCGATCATCCGCGCCGGCCTTCGAAGCCTTGCCCCTTTCATTCTCCTCAGTGGTAGGGAAGTGCAAGTGCTTCCAGTCTTCGATCTCCTCGATCACGCTCCTCAGCCTATCTCTTACACTTTCCACAGCATAGCTTCCGAGTAGCAATCGCAAGGGTGGATAACGACAGTGCCCTAGTTGCCATACGAGCTCCGCGGATTTCACCGCGCTCGTGGGTTGGCGATCTGAGAGCCACTGCACTATTCGTCTTGCATGTCCAGCCGGCGACGTAGGAGTGTTATAGGGCTCAGAGGGCTTCTTCACCAGGAAGTGGCCATACTTCTTGATCCTTACGCCTTCACCATTTAGGTAGTCATCCGGCGCCTTGTCATCCAAGCCGGTAGGCTCATCGATGCGCATATGTCCCGGCTCGACTAGCGAGGCCTTGATACCAAACGCGTCGATTTCATAAAGCATGCTCTCGATTAGGCCCTCGGTGGCATATTTAGTCGCGCAATACGGCCCCAACCCAGGCACTCCAAGCGCGCCAGATGTCGAGGAATATATGATATATCGTCCAGCGTTCTCGCCTTCTTTACGCTTCGCAGCCTGCTCACGAAAGTGCGGCAGCGAGAGCTGGATTATGTTCAAGGTGCCCATGAAGTTGGTTTCGAATTGAGAGCGCAAATCACAGTCATCCTGGTCCTCGCATGCGCCAATTACTCCATAGCCAGTACAGCTACTCACAGTCAGCATTCAGACTCTTCTCCCCAAGAAGCTCCACTGCAGCAGCGCAAGCTTACTTCACAATAATATCGATCTTGCCCCATTTTTCAATGCTCTTTTTGATTACCCAATCTACAGTATCTCTTACTCTTACATCGCAAAGCAGACCTTGACACCTCTCATGCCAGCCCTGCATCTGCTGCATCGTATTCTCCATCGTTCTGCCGACCGCAGTGACATTGTCACCGTGGCTCAGCGCAGACTTGACCAGACTCCGCCCAGCATGGCCCGTCGCGCCAAATACAAGCCATGACTTTTGCGAGTACGGATGTCCTTCGCCAGGCGGATCGGTCGTGGAGGGTAGATGCAGCTTGGGGTTGTTTGCGAGAACTGTACGAGAAGATGATGGTGAGCAAATACTCGTAGGAGGCATTGGTCGTAGCAGGAAGCTAAGTGGGATGATCTGTGGTGTGAGCCACCGGGGACATACGGATGGCGAGATCACTGCTGGCTGACTCTTGCGATTGCTCGCGCTGTTGCATCATATAAGGCATCGAGGACGAGTCTAGTCCGCACCGAACTATGACCTACTGGCGCCGTTCCCGTAAGGCTATTATAGTGAGCAGTCCATGTGAGGCCGCTCTTCTCATGGGAAGTTGGAACGCAATACCGGCACACCCTGGTCGTCAAATCAAAGCTTACCTCTACTAACCGAGCCTCGTCTGGACTCTGGACTCTTGATGAGAACGTCCTGCTCTCCTCTTCACGTTAGAACTATTGCTCCTGGACCATCGTGAGGTATATGGCGAGATCCCTATACTGCGAGCGAGAATGGCGGCGAGTATCGTCCCAGCGAGAGTCCATATTGGGTGAATCAACCTCACGAATGACACAGGACCAAACAAGCAGGTTCTCAGCACATATGCAGTCTGGCCATTCCTTGCACCGAGACCTCAGATATGTCGTGAGTCGACGGAAGGCAGCCCAAGGTCCGCGTGCATCCCTTCTAGCTGCAATATGAGACTCGAGCTTCAAGCAGCATGGCGTGTGTGAAACAAGCATTATTTGTGCCTCTCTCAAGCACAATGGACTTTGCGGGATGCCGGGTTACATGTACAGATGTTCGACCTTCTACCAGATCCTGCTAAATCGGCCCTTCACGCGTAGACCTCACTCCTCCAAGATGACGCAACAAGAGGCATTGGCTGCTACAACATCTGCATGACAATGCTACAGCACTTGGCTTGGCACGGCACCTACTCATGCAAGGTTTGCACGGCCGGGATCTCCATGCAGATGTAGTATTCCTCCAGCCGCCTTCTCATATAACCTACAGCTCTTCAAACTGGGCAGAATTGGCACGGTGTGCTCAGCTCTTGCTTCTCGTTCTGCTCAAAAGATCGTTGAAGATGTCGCCCGCCTTTCGAGGACTCGCGGCTGTCACATTGCTGTTCATCGGTCCAGCATTGGCAAAGAACGATTGTTGTTCGCTCCATGCTGGCTTCGACCCGAGCATCGTGGCGGACCAGGCTATCAAGCTCTCGGGCCATAGTTGGGAGTATGGCACAGCTGCTGAAGCCTTATTGGAGTTGCACAATCCAGAGCTCTCGGTAGCTACTCTCACTCGTCCTACGATCACACATACTGATACATGAAATAGGTCTTTTCGAAGCAAGCATTTCCAGATGGCAGACCACCATCTCCAGACCCCAACAAAGTGGAAGCTCTTAGCTATGCTCGGAAGCACATACTTCTGGACAATAACACTCTCGTAGACGGCGATGGCGCAAGTGGTGATCCGGCCTCACTAGGCGTCGCAGCAATCCTCATAGGACAGACCGACCCAAAGACAGCTGTAGCCGTTGCTCGTCAATACGCCCACTTCGGAATTGTCCCACGATGGCCTAACGGAGCCATTTCTCACCGAGACGATCACGCGGAACTTTGGGCAGACTTCATCTACATGGCACCTCCATTCTTCGCATATTACGCAACTTCAATCAACAGTACAGACGTGATCAGACAAGCGGTAGCACAATGCTTGCTCTACCGCCAAATTCTTCGGCCGAATACTTCTTCCAGTGGTGGAAGTGCTGCTGCATGGCGACATATCATCGGACCCAAGAATCAGGATCTCGGGTTGTGGTCCACTGGCAATGCTTGGGCAGCGATGGGTATGGCGAGAGTTCTTGCTACGTTGGTGCACTGGCCTCCGACCGCAACAGAAGCTTCGGCTCAGATTGCACAGGCAGATCTCTTTACCTGGATCGGAGAGATCTTGGGAGCTGCGATGAACTCACTTCAACAAGATGGACTTCTGCGCAATTATCTCAACGATACTACTTGGTTTGGCGAGACTAGTGGGACTGCCTTGATGACAGCTGCGATCTATCGTCTAGCAGTGTTGCAGCAGGAGGCAAGTACGCTGTTTGATGGATCTGCGGCGAAGGTGCCGAAACTGGACAGAATCGTAGGTTCTCAGGATCTTGCACTTCCCTTGGCCCCCCTCACTGACTAATTTTTCTCAAGGTAACGACTGAGATGCTAGGATGGGCTGATACGAATCGAAAAACTATAGCCGCTCACATTAATTCCGACGGCATTGCGGGACCTGCTGTAAATCCACTGGGCTGGGGTGATCGTACGCCGTATGTCAAGGGAAGTCCGGAGGGACAAAGCTTCGTGGTCATGTTATATGCTGCTTGGCGAGATTGTCACAGAGCAGGCGCGTGCAACTCCATGCAGTAACACTATCTTGACAGTGCTGGCCCTCGATCCATTGCGAGGTACCGAGCTGATTTCGACCTGTCTGCAGCGGCTGTAGCAGCCAGTACCGGGCACTTGCATGCCACAGACGTTCTGCGAATAGCATTTCCAAAGGACGTGGTCTGACCATCGAGGGTTCCAATACCCCCATTGTTCAGGCCCAATGTTCGCGCCCGTTCATCCCGGTCCATTCAAGAGACCGAAATTGTGGACTCGACCTGTGCTCAAACTGCGCCTGCGCTACCGAAGATATGCTGCCTGTCCTTTAGGTGTCGTTAGAACGGCGGTACCGGTCGCCGTTCACAGCACGAGAAACAGTGAGGGTCCCTGTCTCCAGTAAGGTCCTCTTGCTTCTGTCGGCTCGATGTTGGCTGCCTGCCCATCTCAGGAACTGAAGATCGAGCGCGTGACAAGTTCAACGTCACCCCTCACGTTTCAAGTGTTTTCGTGCTCAAACTGGGAAACCAAAGTTGTCACATTTCTCCATTGATTGTCCCAGTTCATATCCGGCCATCCTGTGGGAAGAGTGGAGTATTTCGGCAGTGTGTATGCCGCATGGCATTTACCCTCTTCTTCACATTTGAGGTTGCACAACCCGAACAGGTGGCAGTAGCAATGGCTAGCATTCGGACAATGGACCGCCTGCTTACCGAAAACAACCATGATCTTGTTAGCATGGGACCATCGCGTTGCAAATTGGTAAGATCTCGCATACTGTGCCAGGAGTATTCCATGATCCCTCCCCTGAGATCGTCTCTGAGTGGTGTGTTCAGCAACCAGTCTCGATAACGTTCATAGTCTGCGCGGGGCCTTTGCCTGATTGTATCTCCTGTCACGGCAAATTGCGCACAGCATGAAGCGCCTATTTCTTCAGGGACCGGCTGGCCTGGAAACATGTCTTCGAAGGCTGCCTTGAAGAACGAGCCCGCCCTAGCTTTGGGTGAATCGGGATCTGAAACAGGATGTTCATCTTCCGCCTGTCGAAGTGGCTTGATTTCGACCGGACATCCCAGGGTCAAGCAACAGCGAAGGCTAGCATAGCCAACAGATTCGACGTATGACATGTTCAGTCTTCTGAGCACAGCTTGGCCGTCATAAAGTGGATCGTCGTTATGCCATTGATATCGCTTTGAATGCGAAAAGATGACTGAGGCAGGCAGTCTGTCGTAATTTTCAATGATGTAGCTGCCCATGTGTCAGCCCGAGCACCAGAAGGGCGGAGAGAAGCGCACGTCAAATAGACCATGCCTTCGCGACCCCCCAGTCGCAACAAGCTCACTCACATGTCTTGCAGCCATCCTCAATTCCGAGTCCAGACCAGCTAGGCCAATCCGACGATAGCGAACGGAATCGCCCTTATCGACCATTTCTTCGCGATGTCCATGAGTCTCAATATTGGTATCAAGCTATTAGGAGACTCCCGATCGGGATAAGAGGCCAAGCGGAGGTATTGGTGATTAGAGATGTAGGGAGGTCCACTCAAGACATTACCAATGAGAACCTAAGGCCCGCATTCTCCGTGAGATCAAGGTCATGTACTAAGCAAGTAACCGAGACCTTTCTGTGATAGCTTCCTGCTCGCTCTGCTTCGAAAGATTCGGCTTGGGTGCCCAGAAGGAACGGATGCATTTTCGAAAGCGTCCTCGATACCACTCGTGCGCGACCGTAGTCCCATCGTGCTTGACCTCAATCTGCCAGCCGGCAGTCTGTCCTGATCCAAGGTAGGGATTCAGATTCTTCAGCGCCAGCCCGATAGCATAAAGCAGCAAGAGTGCGGCAATGGTTGCAAACACCGTCACTATCACGCTGAGGAGCGTGGCCGTGGAGCAGCCGCATCCCAGTGTCTTTGTACGGAGCTCAAAACGTGCTGACGCGAGAGGGCATATGCCGTGCTGTGATACAGGATCCAGCAGAGAGTTGGCCGGCACACAGGAGAAGCTTGAAGAGCACCACCCACAGCCATGCTTGCTGTTGATGCAGGAGCCACAATCCTGCATCTTCCAGCATGCCTTGGTGCGCTCATCACGAGTTGCCTTGAATTCCATCATGTCTTCCAGCTCTCAAGAAACTACGATGATGTAGACAAGTCTGTAGGTCGCAAGCAGACGAGCCTGCCTATGACGTCGGGTTTGGCGCGTTCCCCGCCTTGACGGACGACGCGATCCAAGCTCAATCTCGAGACCCTGAAAACCTAATTCCCGAGGAACAAGAGCTTCAAAAAAGTTTTGCAGAAAACCTCTCCCCTTTCTCCGATCAGAACATTTTTTCACAGTGCATTCACAATGGCAGAAGTATCAGAAGTATCGCCAGTCACCTACGAGGAACTCTCCGCGATCGAGGATGAGTTCGATCAGGTCGACAGCGAAATCAGTGAGCTCATTCACTCCCCACCCAAGCTCAACACTTCTGACACCGCTCAGTGCGCCAGCAGTATGAGCTGAGCAAGGGTGCATACGCAAAGCGTGCCGAAGCGATCGCGAAAATCCCAAATTTCTGGCCTCTCGTGCTCGAGCAAGCACCACCAGAAATTGACGGCTACATCCATCCCGAAGACTCGCGCATCCTCGGCGAATCCCTGATCAGCCTCGAAGTGACACGCCCAGAACTCGACATTGAGCCCCAGGGCTCTCCTCGTAGCATTAGCATCAAATTCCGCTTCAAAGAGAATGATCGATTCTCTGACGAAGTCCTCGAGAAGAAGTTCTTCTACCGCCGAGCCAGCGACGGCTGGGTTGGCCTCGTTTCTGAGCCTGTCAAGATCAATTGGAAGAAGGGCAAGGACCTCACAGAAGGTCTCACCGACGGAGCGCATGCCCTATTCGAAGCACGGAAGAAGACGGGCGACATGCTCGCAAAGGGCGTACCGGAATACACTGCCCTGAAAAAGAAAGTGGAGCACTGGAACGGCGCCAACACCAGCTTCTTCACGTGGTTCGGCTGGGTCAGCTCGCGCCGATGGGTCAGCGCCGAGGAATCTGAGGCTGCGAACAAGGAACACCAGTCTCGGAGGGAAGCTCGTAAGAAAGGTGAGAAGGTGGAGCCTCAACTACCAGACCTGGAGGATGAGGAGAAGAACGATGACTCGGAGGTTGAGGTTCATGAGAACGGCGATGACTTGGCAGTGAGCTTTGCCGAAGACATTTGGCCCAACGCGATCAAGTTCTTCACACAAGCGCAAGAGATGGGCGAGCTATCAGACGCAGATTTCGAGGACGATGACATGGATGAAGACGATGAGGAAGTAGAAGCCATCGATATCAGAGCTCTCGTCGATGCCGAAAAACGCAAACGACCGAGCGATGGCCCACCAGCCAAGAAGCAGAAGAAATAAATAAATGAGATATTGGTTTAAGCCGAAAAATTAATGGATGTTTCCATCAATGTGAATGTATCTCTTCGCCTATCGCCAAGGCCAAGGCCTCCGACCACCAGTTTTCCTTTGCACCGCAATGTGGCCAGTCTTGACACGTTCCACACAATCGATCAGATCCACATAAATGTGGATCTCATCTCATCATTCAAACTCCCGGTCAAACGCGAGTCGGACCGCAGGAATCCGGACCGGAGTGCAGTGTCTCAACACGTCGGAGGGCGCTAGTCGACTTCAATTGGCAGAAATCCCTGCTAGTCAGAATTTGGGGAGAAATTGATAGCCTTCCGAGGTGTTCAGACGCTGTACTTTCTCATCATCATCAGATCCATTCCGCTGGGTTTCGCTCGATGATATGGAGAAGATAAGACCGAAACTTTGAGCCGAAAGAAGCCAGCAGCACTAAATCCGTCTCCCTTTGGGACCCCGGCCCGGGCGCGATATCGAGGCAACGCTTCATCACGAAGGATCTGCCACGTGGTTGATTGTGAAAAGATAGTGATCGGTCAGCTACTGCTTCCTGCTTTGCTGGATCCAATCACAGATTTCTGAAAATACCGTGATTATCAGCAGAATGATCACACAGCTGGTAGTTGGTAGATCTAGAACAGCGAGCTTGTGCTCCGAGAGGAAAAGGACGCCTTTTCGTCATCAACATGCCATTTCCCATCCCATGTTTCTGCTTGCTAGCGTGCAAACATCTGTGCGAATCTCCCCACTCTCAATCGAGTGGCGACTTGATATCAAACTTTTCATGTTTCCCTTTTCGAATGATAGACGGCCGTGGTTCTCATGGTATCTGATTGGCCGAAACGTTAAAAACCGCTCCCATTGAACAGACCGTATCTTATTTTTCCAGCCCCGTTACCTTACCGCCCGTGCCCATCGCAGAGAAATGCATGTCAAAAAAGGGGTTCGAATCATCCGCCTGCGCCCTGAAAGTCCCAGTTTCGTGTCTTTGTAAAATCGGTGGTGGTGATTCTCGTTGGCCTTGCTGAGAGCCGATGATGATGAAAGTGATAAACCACGGAATCTCATGAGGACCGAATTTGAGGCTCGAGCGTCGGGTCGTCACTAACAGCTGCCCACGAAAAAGCCAGCGTGCACGCCTTCTGGATGTGATCTGGGCGTGTAGGCTGAAACGATGTGCGCAGGCGTCATCATGCCGGCTGGAGTCATAGGTCGTGATCGCCCACCTTCGCCGTTGAGATCGCCGTTCTCGTAACTGGGAGTGCTGCAGCCAGTGACGCTTTTGCCATCCTCTTCCATCCAGCGCAAGCCATTTGCGTACTCCTCGATGGGGAATACTTCGCGAGCGTACTCCTCGAGACCTCGATAGCCCTCCCATATGCTGCGCCCTTCTTTGGGATATTCCAGATCTGGTCCAAAGTAAGGAGCACGTTTATCGCCAAGAGTTTCTTGCAAGATGTCGAGGTGCTCGCGATATCCGCTGGGTATCTGGACAGATATCTTGATGGGCGCATGTATGTAACGAACGGGCCTGCCAACGCCGCGTGAGAAGCGATTACACGCCTGTATAGGCGTGAGCTTTTCAAAGGCCAATGTCACTCTGTCATAAGTCAGTCTTTCCGGATCAGGATACACAGTTTTGGAATCGCACCTCTGTCCTTTCCAATGACTTGGGCCCATCTTAAAGATCTGGAGCAGGGCCGGTCCGACATCGTGTTCGGCATCCAGCCATGGAAGTGGATCATCGGGGTGGAAAGGTGCTTGCCAGACAAAGCTGCCGTCGTCTTGAAGCTCCATCTGAAACAGTGGATAGGGTAGTGAAGTGAAGTTGCTTCGGCACAGTTAGCACAGCATCACAGCCAAGAAAAAGGCACGAGCTTGGTTAGGTACTTGTTGTAGATACCAGTGTAGACAAATGTTGCGGGTATGCCAATCTGTCTCACGTAGTTTTCGATGGCAAACTTGGTCTCCCACATGGGCAGTGCCCTCCAGTCTTGGCCATATATTGAGTGGTCCGGCATACTGGAGAAGATGTAGTGGGCAATGCCTGCCCTCTTGGCAGCGTCTGCGCATGCTTTGCCGATGGCGACTTCATTGCCCCAGTGCGTGGTGTTGATGAAGGCAATCTTTGCAGCAGCGAAGAGTCGATTCAGGATTGCGGTGCGTGAGGGACCGGTGAGGTCTCCTTCGATCAGCTCGACATTGGGCAGGATGGCCAACTCCTCGGCTACCAAGCCTTCGCCACTGCGCACCTGGGCGCGGACATGCCAGCCGACAGCCGACGCAGCGCGAATAAAGGAGGCAGCCTGTCTTCCGGTGGAGTTGATGGTGGCTACGACTTTCGATGGCATCACCACCGTAGCCACATGGACACACGAAGGGTTGGAATGGCAGGTTCGGAGGAATGGTGAATATGGTTCGGAGGATGACGAAGCAGGCAGCGGGCAGCGGGCAGCAGAGAAAATGATTTCAACAAGGTGTGGGGTAGTCCTAAGCTGATAAGCGGCTGATAGCGATGGAAGACGCGAGACTGGATGTCTATGGAATCTGGATGAACTATCTGGATGCATGCAGGCGCAGGATCACAAAGGTGAGGGCGAAGGCGGGCATCACGGGATGGCGCAAGGCCACAGGTCACTGTCATCACCCAGGGAAGGGAATTGTTCCGTTCCATCAAGTCTTCACCGTTGTTCGGCAAGCAAGCGGCAGGCCACCGATGGCTGTATGACTGTATGACAACGGAAGATGAGGCCGTCGGCGAACATCGAACATGCATGCTACTGTATGCCGCCGCACGATAGGCCAGGCGTGTTTGGCTATCACCCCATGTGACCCATCCACACCATAGTAGTCAATATTTTCACACTCTCATATTGCTACATGTCCCCATCTCTTCGATACATAACATCTGTCCGCACAGTATATTTTGTCCCCTGCAACACCTCTTCGCCGCTATGCACAAGATCGTGATGCTGAAAGATGAGACACGCCCCGGGAGACGGGTCGACATCGTACGTGTTAACATGACCAGGCTCATCTTCGCCGAAAAATCGTGTGGCCCCGCCTTGCAGGTCTGCACTGCCTCGAAGGTACAAATGGAGTGTCAAGAACGAGACTTCGCATTCGTCCGGTGTGACATAGAATCCATCGCTATGCTGGCGGAAATACATGCCCGGCTGGTATCGCAGAAAACGGAGTCGCTCGTTGAGTCGGACCATACGCCATGTCCCATCGCTCCACACTGGATCGTCGCTCGTGATGTGAGGGGAGTCTTTCAGCGTTGCAATGTCGGAGGGAATGTGTGGTCGGATGCGAGCGAGCAGTGCGTCGGCAATGTTGGCATTATCCCACATGATGCGATCGCAGAGGCGGACATTGCTCGCTACGACCATGCGACCGCCGGCATTGATTGATGCCGCGTCCCAGTGTCCATGTGCCACCACCTCTGCTGCTGTGAGGATCTCGTCGCACTCTTCCGGGGTCAAAAGGTCGTGAATGAGGATCGCAAAGGCATTCTCATGCTCGGAGAACCGCAGTGCTTTGAAGTCGACTCGCTCGCCGCGGCAGCTCGAAGGTGAAGCTCGACTCAGAGTGTGCAGAAGTGAGGTGGAGACGCCTTGCAGAACATCCATTGCAAGCGGATCTCCCCGGAACGAGGCCTGAAAGGCTGGCTATATAATTGTATATTCGCGGGAGTAGTAGAATAAAGGAACTTGAGATAGAAGCCGCTTTCCGCACAGAATTATTGCAATTGCCATATGGCCAGATGACATGATGTACGTATGTATGCCATGGAGTGCCTCTACTGGACACCGGTGCGGCGTCCGTTTCCAGTCGTAGACCACCGGTTAGGCAAACAACAGGACAACTATAACTGACAGTAGCGGGAGTGCGTGTCGAAAGCTATCCGCTACCTAGGTAGGTAGGTAGGCACAAAATGCACTCGGCAGACAATAGTACATTCCACCGCGTCCGCCTCGGATCCCCAACACAATAACAAACACTGCAACCAGACACGCAGAATGCCAGAATGTTGAGCAGATTGACTGGACTCTGGAGGCACAAGCAACATGAGCTTCCGTCTCCACGGGATATGGCGCATTCCACAATCTTCGGTGCTATGGCCGCGACCAGCTGTGATATATCAATCACAACTTGAAAGCCTTATATCGGGCATAGACTGTTCCTGGGTTGTCAATCCTACATTGCACTCCGCTCCTTTGACCGAAGTCTGTCGTTACACTTCTGTTGTCCGGCCTGCCTTCCGAATCGCCTGTTCCATCCACTAATTGAGTCGCGCAAACATGAGAGCTACCCTCGCTGTCCTCGGCCTGATCGGTACCACGAGCGCTACTCCTTTGAGAAAGCGTCAATCTCTGAAGGACTTCAACGACTGTGGGTACATCTGATGATGATATGCGGGGAGTCTTCGCTTGACTGACTACTGACTTAGTCGATGTTCTGAACTACGCTCTCACCTTGGAGCATCTCGAAGACAAATTCTACCGCGAAGGATTGGCAAACTTCACCGAAGCTCAGTTCGCTTCAGCCGGCTACGACAGCACTTTCTACTCCAACCTCGTCAAAGTCAGCGCAGACGAAACTGCTCACGTCACACTCCTCAGTGGCGCCATCACCGCAGCTGGAGGCACACCCGTGAGGGAGTGCACCTACGCTTTTGGAGTTACCTCCCCTGCCGAGTTCGTCGGGCTCGCCAGCGTCCTCGAAGGAGTCGGCGCCTCAGCCTATACTGGTGCGGCCTCTCAAATCGCCGACAAAGCTTACCTCACCGTCGCCGCCAGCATCCTGTCCATCGAGGCCCGTCACAGCTCCTACATCCGCTCCTCGCTCGCACAAGTACCATTCCCACAGTCACTCGAGAACCCACTGACTCCAAACGAAGTCTTCACCCTTGCATCTCCTTTCATCGTCTCTTGCCCATCGACCAACCCAGCGCTGCCAATCAAGACTTACCCTGCCGTGGCTGTCACTACGACTGGCACTATCAGAACGGGACAAAACATCTCCATCTCAACCAGTCCGATCGTGTTGGCTCCAGCTGATGATAAAGCACACCTTTATGCTGCTTTCATCACTGCTGGTGGACCCGTGTGGGCTAACATGACGTCTATGGGCAATGGGTATGCGTTTGGAGTCACGATCCCAGAAGGTGTTTATGGTCAAAGCTATCTTATTCTCAACAACTGCAACGATACTGTGACCGATACGACGATCATTGCTGGTCCAGCTTTGCTTGAGGTATGTTAGCTCTTCTTTCTGACAATGTCTGCGCAATAGCTGACTTGGAATCTAGATCGCTTCGCCTTCGACCTGATTCGTCTGCCACAAGTTAGTCGTGTGTTGGATTAAGGCGTTTAGTTGTACTTTATGTTTTTGATACCCTAGGGGACTCCTACGTATATACGTATGATCTGGAACAGCTTTGCAGAGATCTGAAAAAGTGACATCAAGTCCCATTCCTGACGCAGGCGCGTCGGTTTTTCCAAAGCGGAACAACCAACCGTCAGGCCAACAAGACAAGAGATGGACTGCCTCCGTACTCGCTCGCATGCGATAGCAGGACACTATTTGGCCGGACTCCTACACCAGTCCTTACAACTGCAAAAGGCCACCGTTCCGTTAAACTACCATTCGAAATTTGAAGCTTGTCCTTGTTGACAATCTCATCTTTTATAGCAGAAAGCTCGTCAACATCCCAATCCACGGCCATGTACCGACCACTCATCCATTGCGGCCTGGTCGCACCCGGCCACGAGTACATACCAGCACATAGCCGCACGTCGTCCTTTAGCACCGCGGACTTTCAGCATTCTCCCACTCAAAATCCGACTTAGCACGGGATACTTACCCGGTATCAAATGTGGCGCCAGCTCCTCGACTCCGGGAGTGACCACAGCTCCAGGGTGCAGAGCTACAGCCAAGAGTCCTTGATCTTTATAAATCGCCGCAAGACTCTCAGTGAAGCGATTGAGGGGCCAACTTTGCAATGTTGCATCCATACGATGGCGTGTCAACCAATATGGCACGCCGCAGACGTGGTGTTGATCACGGTCTTGCCCTCAGATTGCAGGACGAGCTTCTGCGCCAGCGAGGTAGGCAGCGTGGAAATTGAGATCTGTTAGCCCCATAAATTCCTCTGGAGAGGTGTTTTGGATTCTCCGGCTCCCACAGAGTGTCTCCGTATCCTCCACCCACAGACAGTCGATGCTTGCGCTGTATGTCTTCGCGATGACATCTGCTAAACTTGTGTGTGGGACACTGGCTTTGCGGCGTCTTCTCCGACAACGATTGAGACGTGTAGTTCTAGTCCTCCCTCGCCAATTTTCTCCAGCTCCGACCGCACCTTTCTGCAGCTCCTTCTCATTCCTAGCCGTGAGGACCATGTTCTTCACACCAGCTTCGGCCATATGCTCTTGCAATATACTCTCCAATACCCTGACTGGCTCCACCGACCACAACCGTGTAAGCATCAGAGAAGGACCCCGAAAACTTCGAAGGCTGGGTGGGGATTGTTATGAACAGTTTTGGTGAAGGTGAGGCCCCAATGAGCCGGGAACGAGCTCATCTGAGCAGGATCCGTAAATCTTTCGACCAAGTTTAGTATGTTTGGACATCTTGAAAATCCTGACGGGACATTGAAGTGATGCAGTGCGAAGATGACACTTCCAGGACTCGTGTCTTCAGACCGATCGAACGAACTTATATCATTGCGCTAGCAATCTCAGACTGAGGAGTGAGTATACGCGCGACGCCTCCTATGCGTACCATGACTTGAGTCCGCTGGCTCCGAGATCCTTCAGGTCCTGCCAGTGCTCAAAGGATCACCAAGCTACATGACCGGTAGAACATTTGTGGCCGCTTCCTCAGAACAAATCGCACTCGCAATGCTCGGCGCGATGTCATATGGAAAGACTGGGTGCTTGGCTAGGGCTGAAATGCGGCTGTCGATAGTCATGGAGTGAGATTGCGTATGTCTATAACTTTCAGCCCTTCATTCGGCATTCGTCAAGCTAATGCTCGCTTTATTCGGCTCTTTGCGAGGTCTATGATAAAGACGCATGATAGCTCGTACCAATGTTCGAGCTCGGCGGTAAATCCTTCTCTTGTGTAGCCCATTCACTCTCCGTTTGGCCCAAGGTCAACTCCAAGGTCCCTCCTTCGAGGAAGAACTCATGCCCGACCCAACTCTTGCTATATTGTTCTCCATCAAGTGTGGCATTCTGGATATAGATGGCCTGATACGTGGGATCGAAGTTGCGGTTGATGATAGTTGCAACCTTGCCAGTCTGAGGGTGAGTATAGCTTACACTTTCGAAATAAGGCGGAATGATCAGGTAGACATTCTGACCTGCGACTGGAAACAGGCCAGACATCGCGAAAGCCAAGAAGCTGCCACTCGCACCTGAATCATCATTTCCTGGTAGACCATTCACGCTGGCATTGAATGAGCTAGGAATGTATGTATGCAGTCGCTTAGCACTGAGACCTGGTCTGCCAGCATAGTGATACTGGAAACAGGTGAGCTCGCTCGGCTCATTGCCGATATCGAGAAGACCAGATTCATGAAGATAGTTCAACCTTCGGATGAATTCCGACGGCCCACCCAGAATTTTGATGAGCGTGGCTTGGTCTTGAGGCACGTAGAACATGTACTCCCAGATGGCGGACTCGAAAGTCTCCTTTGGGTTCGAGCTGTAGCTGCAGAACTCATCGAGCGGGCTGCATTCGATTGGGTCTTGGTAGCGCCATGTGCCATTGGCAAACCGTGGTTGAAAGAACCCCGTAAATCCTGTGTCTGTACCGTTCATCCAGAATGATGTTTGATTGGCCTTGTAGAGATTCAACCAGTTTGCACTACGCTGCATATACTTCTCGTAGTCACTGTCATGATTCAAGCCCTTGGACATCTGAGCAACAGCAAAGTCGTTGTAAGCGTATTCGAGCGTCCTGGATATTGTGTGGAAGTCAGGCCCAAAGCCTAGGTAGTCGAAATCGTTGAATGGGATGTAACCATATCGTTTCCAGCTTTGCAGACCGCCACGTCCATTGACGCCCCAGTCAAAAGGCTCATTCTCGGCATCGTTCAAAACCGCTTCATATGCCATATCCCAATCAATGCCAGTGAGATTCTTGACGTAAGCGTCACCAATCACCACATCAGCATTGCTCCCGCCTTGAGAATAGCCTTTAGAAAGCTGCATACGGCAGTCTGGTAGCCAGCCGAGATGGGTATATGTTGAGATTAGACTGCGAATCATATGCGAAATCGCATCAGGTTGAGTGATCACGAGGTATGGGAAAGTTGTCCGGAAAGAGTCCCAGATGCAGTAGAAGCTGTCAAAATATGGCTCGCTGTCAGTCCAAAGCGGATTCTCGCCCGTGTAGTTCTGTGGAGATAGCAGAGTTCGGTATATTCCAGAGAAGAATGTCTTCTGCATGTTTGACGAGGCACCACCAGCTTTGATCGAGACACCATCAAGGCGGGTCTTCCAGGCATCCTCCGCAGCTGATCGAACGGCGGGAAAGTCAAAGTCTGGTATTTCTTGCTCTGCATTCTGGCAGGCCTGATCGGTACTTAGAAAGCTGACGCCCATGCGAGCTTGGATGACTTCATTTGTGGGATCGTGAAACCTGACGAAGGCGCCGGCTTGAATGTAGAACAGGCTGTAGCCTCGATTGACGAACAGCTCCTTCGGCTCTGTGCCTGCTCGCTCATTCACCCATATGCCGGTATCTCGAACATCAGCGCCCTTGAAATCAGCGCAGAAGTATGATTGGTAGGAGCCAACGCCAAAACTCGGCAGAAACGTGCCATTGCCTTTGATGCGGCCCGTGTCCGGATGGACATCAATTGAAGCATTCTGGCGAGAGTCTTGCAAATCGGTGAGATCCAGAAGCATAAGCGGACTAGAAGCATTTCCTGAGAATTGAAAGTTGAACAAGGCTGTATGCTCAGTGGCAGTCATCTCAACATTTATACCATTCACGAGCCCAATTGAGAAATATCCTGGTTTCGCCTTGACGCTGCCATTCCTGTAGTTCACAGCACGCTCGTACTTTGAGTCAAATTTGCAGCCTTGGATGGTATCTCCGGCGCATGATGGTTGTGCTGATAAGGGAAAGTTTCCCATGGACGGCTGCCCGCCAGTGCCAGAGTCATGAAGAGCAGAAAATCCAGTGACGTTCGAGAAGTCGTAGGAGAAGCCAGCAGTATTGGCGCCTGATACATCGGCGACTGCTTTGGCCATGCCGAAAGGAAGTGAAGCGCCTGCGAAGACATTGCCGCCATTGTAGGATCCTATCAATGGGTCGACCAAATGGAAATTATCGTGCACGGAGGTGCCTTGAGCTTTGGTGATTGAGTAGGTGGCAAGAAATGCCAGCCTGCTGGAGACGCGACGCATTCTCGATGATGCTTGATCATGAGAGAGCTAGAATGGCAAGACAAGAGATGCTTGGTATAAGAGATGCTTGGTGTAAGAGATGCTTGGTGTAAGAGATGCTTGGTATAAGAGATGCTTGGTGTAAGAGATGCTTGGTATAAGAGATGCTTGGTATAAAAGATGCTCGGTGTAAGAGATGCTTGGCACAAGAGATGCTTGGTATTCTATGGGCTTGAGTATTACAGTTTCATAGCGTGCCATCCTGTGATGGTGATGCTACGCTGCATCTTCGCCTTCCCTGTTCGGTGCGCGATCTTGGATGATCTCGCCGGGTGGAGGGAGGGTTAGGGTTACTATATCAACCGGATGCCCTCAACATAATAGAGAATATTGGTACATGATCCGCTACAACCACAGGCTCTTATTGTCCACCGCAAAATCGCGAAAGGTACGAGGTGGATTACCAGTGACCCTTTGCACCACATGACTTGGCTCTGCTCCATGCCCATTTGCAACTGCCACATCCAGATCTGCAAGATATTCTGCCATTTCCTTTGACACCCCATTCGCTGTCAAGAGCTGTCTGAATTCGCCATGGGGCAACTGCACATGTTCAATACCTTTTCCAAGCACTTCACTGATTATCTCGGCAACCTGGAGAATTCAGTGGCGCCATGCGCAATACGGAGAGGAGAACTCACCTGGTCGTGGGTTAATGACTCTCCGCCTGTAATGATGTGATCTGTGTTGTGCGGCTGCTCATCTAAGAGAGCCCGGTACCCGACTGCAGCAATGTCTCTTGCCGAAATGAATGGCAAGCGGCCATCTGCTGCCGCAGAATAGATCTTGCCTTCCTCGCGGATGGTCCTGAGGCTGTACGATTCGACGAAGTTTTCTGCATCTATCAGCTTGGAAATTGCACGGACGAAGAGCAAGTCTACCCATGAAGAAGTGTGGACGCAAGACAGTCCATTCAACTTCGTTGCGCGTTCCCAAATTCTCAAGCTCCTGATGGGTGCGACCATTCAGTGGCCCGCCGGCTGGTATTTCCCACGCACTGACTAATACGAATCGTTTCACGCCACTCCTGCGTGCATAGTCTACGAAGCGTAGTATGAGTTGGCTAACATTCATGACATCAGGTCCCACGAGATAGGCGGCTGTAATCGGCGAGTGTCTCGCTTGGGCGTGGGCAAATGGTAACGCGAAGGTCGACTGATCGGTAAAGTCAAAGCGCACGGTTGGGAATGGAGAGTCTTCTTTAGGTCTCCTTGAGGCAACCAGAATGGGGTGTTTCGAAGAGTGCAACATCTGCGTCAAATGCGAAGCAGTCTTCCCATGAGAACCTGTGATGAGAATCGTCATTGTGCTGTGATATCTTGCCGATGACAGCAGCTGGTCATCGTGTCCTGTATTCAAGAAAGCTATACGTACTTCTCTTGCTCACACCTATAGCTTAGCTTGGCACACCGAGCGCAAAGGATCATTGACCTCGCCAACTCAGCGCGGGACTCTGCATGCGGATCGTGTTCACATCGACCGTCACCAGCAAAGTCAACACAGCTCCGCGCACGGTTTTCATTCCCTCCGTGAAGCCCCGAAGCAGTGTATCCCGCATGTGTCGTACTGTTTTGCATGCCGACAGTCTGGCATCTCGTTGCAGCACATGTATCAAATCCAGACACAACATACTGCCATCGCGGCTTCCTGGCCCACGCTCTTCTCTTGGAACTATAGTGCGCTCTTGACATCACCATATGCATGCGTTGGCAGCGGTGAAGATAAGCCATGGTATCAACTTTCAAGACATGGCGTCGAGCTATGACATCGATAGAGCAAAGACTAGCAGGTAGATCTTGCCTCGTCGCCGGTGGGATACTCTCGACGCCGTGTGCATTTGTGACGACGGTCTCGCGTTATGGGGTAGTTCTGTCGACGGCGGCACGGGGGAGCTCTGGATTGAGCATCGTCATAGTCATACGGTCATACTACGGACATGTCGAGTGTCGTGGACAGCACAGCCAAGATGCAGGAGTGTAGAATGGTAGGCAGCAGGCAGTAGGCAGTAGGCACGAGGTGAAGTGTGGTTGCCGGCGTTGATGTCGTTGATATCGTGGACATACTGGACTCTAGTTCTACCAGGGATGCGTCCACTTTGCCCGAAATGGATAAACGGGAGGCAGCCGGCAAAGAAGGACTTTGACAGAGGCTGCGTTCGTGGTGTGCAGCGTGTTGGTTGACAAGTTGACATGATATTTGCCATATCTCGTGATGATCTCGGACATTGAGCGCTGTCAGTGTCGGCGGGGCTCACCAATGTGCCGGCACAATCATGTCCACCTCCAAACGACAGCGCATCACCCAAGGTAGCTGCTGGTGCTGCAAGAAGCGACGGGTAAAGTGTGATCTAGTCCGACCAACGTGTGGCCGCTGCGAGTCCACGGGCCAGATATGCGGCTATGGAGCCGCTCCCTTCAAATGGGTTGGCGGCATGGCTCTTCGAGGCAAGAATGCGCCGCGCTCTCCCACTCCCACCAACACTGCCACTCACGACAACGACACAAGAGAATCCCATGTCCCTCCCGTGCACCATCCGCCCGACTTCCTCCGCCCAACCCTGAGCATCGTACCCTCCACGCCGCCTCTGGATGAATCGTCCCTCATACCATACTTCGCTCACGCAGTTCTGCCTCGATTCGTGCTCGGAGATGGCATTCTGGCTGTAGACTATGCCATGATCACTGGCGACGAATCGCTTCAGCAGGCCGTCCTAGCCATCTCCAGAGCCCACTACAACTACCAAGCAAAGTGTGCGGCCAACGACACTGCATTGGTCAGGAACAGCTCGCGCCAAGTGGCCATCACGAGCTTTCGGAAACGTCTGCAGGTCGGCACCTCTGAGGACGATTCGGCCAAGGAACTGTTCGCCAACAACGTGTTGCTGTGCATGCTTGATGGCATGATTCAGCCCTCGACCGAACTTAATGCCTCGAGCATGCATCTGAAAGGCGGCTTTGCCATGCTGAATCGCTGGTCTTGCACCATCACCAGCATGCTTCTCGAAGGTGGACTGCAATCTCATCTGCTGTCCGTCTTCGTGACAATGGACCTTGCAAGCAGTCTACTCAGCGGTCGCCAACCTTACTTCGAACCCATTCTCTTCCACATGTTTGCCAACACACAGGCTTGGTGGGGTTATCTTCCAACGGGAGACCGCTTCCTCACCCTACTCAGGACGCTGAACGAGATGGCAGCGCTGGGGGCTGTCGTCTTCTCTCACCTTCCAAGCGGAGACGGCGCATTCCTCGCCGAAAAGTGCTTCCCGCCTCTCAAAGCAGTGTTAGATGCACCGCTCTCCCTGCATTCTCTGGACGGAACAGACTGTCAGAACTGGATTACGTTTTGCGCGCTTTGGGAGGCGTGCTCTTCTATATACTTCTATCGCGCGCTGGAGCAGCGTACAGTTGACGATGAGTTGGTGCAGGCCCATGCCAGAAAAGGAGTGTCCACGCTCATCGATGCATTGTTGCCTGGTATGCTGCAGCACTGTCTTGTTCTGCCCATTCTCATCATTGGCGCGCATTGCATCCACTCTCAGGACCGCAGAGCGATTGTTGAGGCACTATCTCCAACTGTCTCTTATCTCGCCTTTGGCAATCTGCCTTTGATGGTCGATTTTCTGAAGGGCAATTGGGAGAAGGCTGATCTTCACTCGAATTGGTGGGAAACTTTCCATGACATCTCGGAAAGAGTCTTTCTGTTTTGAGTACGATTTTGACGACGGTGGTCTATTTTCACCACGAACCTCTTGAGTTATTCGTCCCCGGTCCCGCACAAGTGATACTACTCTCGACCCTCCTTTGGAAGCTTTTCGCAAGCACCGCAAGCATTCGGAACCTCGGCAAGCCACAAGGCTGCTTGCAGCGGAGCGAAGAGCTAACTCAGAAAGGTATCAAACTGGGGCAGCGATCCATGACCAACATGGCTTGCCGTTGCGTCGCCATCCTCTCATAGGTGCGCAGAGAGTATCCTTCAAGCCTTCATTTGTGACAGTACATATATCATAAAGGCGGAGATGTGCAGTCTCCATTGCAGAGTGTGTTCCACCAGAATCGCGGACTCCGACCGCAATGTCGACAATGTTGCACGAGAAGCTCGGGGGCGGGCAGCATGACGCAGACACGAAGATTGAATCCAATACGCTCGAGCCGACGACGGATATCAGTCTGGAAGCATTAGGCTATCCAGCCCAATTGCGTAGAAACAGAGGACTATACACTATTCTGTTTCAAGTTCTGGTACCATCGCTTGATGTTAATGCTCTTCTTCCTGGAAGCTGACGCACGTGTCGACAGGCCATTACTGCTGTGCCATTTGGTGAAGGTAGTGCAATATTCAGTGCCATCTATGGAGGCGGACAGCTTCCGTACTTTGTGGGCTGGATCGTGGTTAGTGTTCTCGACCAGTGCGTGGCTATGTCGTGGGTCTTGATTCTTTCGTGAGAAAGTCGTGTCACAGGCTCATCAAGCGTCAGTCTTTCTGAGTTGGCCTCACGCTTCCCAACAACAGCAGGGCCGTATTACTGGTCATATCAGCTCGCCAATGTCCGCTTTGGCGAGGGCAGCCGAGCAGCTGAAGTGCTATCCTTCATCACTGGTTGGACTTGGCTTGTGGGTAACTGGACTATAGCTCTATCAGTCAACTTTGGCACAGCGAGCTTCATTGCTGGAACAGCGACAATTTATCATCCAGACTGGTCAGCGACAGCTTGGGAGCTGCTCCTCATCTTCTACGCCATCTGTCTGATCACCTTTCTGGTTTGCGGATTCGGCAACCGTATCTTACCTTACATTGATGCGGTGGCCAGCGTATGGAACTTGATCACCATTCTGGTCGTGTTCATCGCACTTTCTACGACGGCCAAAGTTGGTAGACACGACGCAGCAACTGGTCTCGGCGGCTACGACAAATCTCTCTCCGGTTGGGGTGACTTCACTTTCTTCATTGGACTCCTACCAGCAGCATATACATTTGCAGCGATTGGCATGATTACTGCCATGGCGGAAGAATGTCACGAGCCTGCAGTGGAACTCCCCAAAGCTCTTTCCCTGGTCGTACCAATCTCTGGAATAGCGGGCTTGTTCTTCATTCTTCCCATCTGCTTCACGCTACCACCGCTCGAAGACATTTTCAATGCACCTCTCGGTCAAGCTCTGCCTTACATTTTCCACGTCGTGATGGGCTCGCGAGGAGGTGGTCTGGCTCTGATGTTCTTCATCCTCGGAGTAGCAATGTTCTGCTCTATCAGTATCACGACTGCAGCGTCAAGAACGACATGGGCGTTCGCTCGTGATCACGCTCTCCCGCTATCGCGAGTCTGGTCCAAACTCGCTTTCAATGACACTCCTATCGCCGCTTTGGCCCTCACGACCATCATCCAGATGTTGCTCGGACTCATCAATCTTGGCAGCACGGCAGCTTTCACAGCGTTCATTTCGGTCGGTGTCATTGGACTGGCAGCATCTTATGGTATTCCTATCCTCATGTCCGTACTATCAGCACGTAAGGCAGTATCAACTGCACCATTTAAGTTTCCCTCCCTGGTCGGATGGATTGTGAACATCATCTCGATATCTTGGATCAGCTTCCAATTAGTGATTTTCAGCATGCCGACTGCGATACCGGTGACTTTGACAACGATGAACTGGGCTAGTGTAGTGTTCGTCGGATTTATGGTCCTGAGCGCCGTCTACTACATGCTGTTTGCGCGAAGAGGTGAGTCGATCGATGGTACTCAATGCCAGTGCTAACCTTTCAAAGTATATAAGGGACCTCCGAAATCAGATGGGCTCTAGTCAAAACAAGCTGTGGTACGACCATGGGAAGACTGCATCAGGACTGGACCTTTACCTTCGTGCAGGTACCCGCGAAAGCAAATGCTAGGAATATGCTGTTGCACTCAGCGCGTGAGCCTGGACCACTCCTCACGGCATTCACATGTTCACTACTGCTCGAATACTGGCGAATACCTTCATGTAGCACTTGAGAGCCAGTGCGTTTCATATGAGCTTTGCTCACTCTCACCTGATCACGAGCAGGATGGAAGGCATAACTCTGCCGAGCGCCCACAGACGGAGTCCCGACGTCAGACACAATAGGCAAGTCTTGGCCTTTGCTCTCATATTAATAGCCTCCCCTTCGAGTCATGCGCTTACTACCTTGATCCTCCACTTTCAATGCTCACATTGATGCGTCGCATGCAATCCATGGAGCCGAGGAATGGGAATGGCATTTACTCCCATCTGCCTGTTTTCGCCTGCATCCACGCCAAAGACACTGGAGGCGCGAACTCGCGGTTTCCAGTATGCTATGCTGCTGCATTGTGGGCGCGAAGTTTGCCAATCATGATCGTGCTTTGGAAGCTTGGCCAGACGCTCCCAGAAGTGAGGACACGCAAACCTTATTACTTTGTCGAGCAATGTTGCAGAAAGGCATCTGTGAGATGAATACCGTCCTTCAGAACACCGAATTGTTCTATTCTCCATTCATCTGGAGCATTGCAACAAGGCAGATCAATACTCACCAGCAAGATGTCCAAGAAACCTGAAAAGCCAACTTTCGCGAACAGCGACCCGAAGAGAGACTTCACTCCCGGGCCAAGCACACCACGCAATTTTGCTTCCTTGAGACAGCGACGTGTGCAAAACCTATCCAGTGAAGATTCGAATTCCAGTGGATCTACTAGCTCATCCAATTCACTTGACCTTAGCGGTCTGAGCATCACAACCACCCCGGGTACAACGATCACGGAACCCGATCAAACCATCGACATTCCAATGAACCTGGAGTCCATCGAAACCATGAAATTCTTTGGAATTAACGATGGCCGCTCGGACCAGGTCTGGAAGCGATGGGGTCAAGTCACCTCCAACTTTGAAGGTGACTTCGGAAGTTTCGTCAAACAACATCTACATTCCCTCGTCAAAGAGGAGAAATGCGATGATGGGTATCCAGGTGACGATTGGAACAATGCTCTTCGGAAGATCGGCGCAAATGACGAGCTTCGTACTGCCATTATCGGACGCCCAGAATTTGACGGTGTACGTCGCACCAAATCCGCTCTAGAGTGGGTTGAGAAGGCCATCGAGTGGCGCTGGAAATGGCTGTTGCATGTGAACAAAGCTTCCAAAGCACGCGCTGGTGGAGGCGTTCCACTTCCAACCCCAAGCGGCTCGAGCCTCATCCAAGTTCGGAGTCTCACCTCCATGCTGATGGGTGATGATGTTGAGGGCTTCACCTACAATCGCAACACCAACACGGTCACTAATGCAAAGGGGGAGAGTCTTGACTACGTTCCTTTCTGGAGGGGCACAAGTCGTATCGATGCAGAAGGCATGTGGAAGGGAGACATGCGCACAGGAGAATTCGACATTTCTAACCAGTGCGACCCATCACCGACAGACTTTTCCGGTCGTCGTGCTGTTCACTACTGGACACCCGAATGTGGGGGTGCACAGATCTACGCGAGATATGTCAAGAAGATTGCTGGTCCTGCCGGTGCTTGTCTTATCCGCATTGAAGTGCCGAAGTCCCTACTCAAGAAACAACCAACGTTGACCCTTCGCTTCCCTAACGATGATTTCAAGCAGCTGGTCTGGTCCTCGCGCCAGAGCAAAGATCCACCGAAAGACCTGATCAGAAAAATAATGAAGAATTCTCTGCTTATTGGCGACACTACCACTGCAATCAATCGAGCCTTCTTCAGTATGAAGGAGCCAAAGGAGCTTGATGAGAAACGTCTGCAGAAGCTTCCAAACGGCGCCGTTATGACGCAATTTGTTTTCGGTCACATCACCGGAGATGACCTTGAAGACGAGTTGAACAAGCTCAAAGACAAAGTCACCCTCCACCACAGTGATCACCCGAACATCATATTGCCCCCTATGGCTGCCGAGACCCTTGCTCCCAAGAAGGGCTTTTGAGGCGGATGAGTGATTCAGTGAATGACTTTCTAGGCTTGCTGTGCAATCACAGCGTTTTCCAATACCGCGACATCAAGTCAATCCATGGAAACATTTTCTGCCTCTGCAACCGAGGCCTTGGCTGCGCTGTGTGCATTTGGGGTGCGGTTGAAGCAAGCCCAACCGTTTTCTGTGAAGTGGCCAGCATGTGCTCCAGAGCGGATGTAAAGCTTAATTGTCCTCAGTCCTCAGCTTGTTGGCATGTGCTGCTCTTTATATATCACGCAACGACGTTCCCACAAGAAGTACCTTACAGAGCAAATTTTGACCATATCCAGAACAAGACATACTGCGACATTACCATCTATCATGGCAAGGCCAAGCAAAGGAGCAAAGACCAAGCAAAGCCCACCACGAAAACAACGCCAAATGAAGGAGTTGAACACACCGGGTTTTACTCAGGACTCTGTCCAGCCCGTGCAGAGTACTGAAGAGCCGCTTTTCTTCTTCAAGGAGGACCAAGAAAATGGCTGGCTTTGTCAATGGTACCGCTGCGATTTTCGTGAACCAGCTCACGAGAGTCTGGGCACCTTCAACTGTGCCGAACAGTGGATGATGTATCACAAAGCCGTGGCCTTCGGTGATGAGGAGGCCGCTAGCTCGGTAATGAAGACCACTTCACCTCGGAAGCAAAAGGGACTTGCAAGAAACGTTGCCAACTTCGACGACTTGAGATGGAGCAAAATCCGAAGTCGGATAGTCACAGCGGGAAACTATCTGAAATTTACGCAGTGTACGAACGTGACCAGCTTCAAGATGGACGACGAGGGAGAGCCGATTTCATTGAGAGAGCTCTTGCTGGCGACCGGAGATCGAGAACTGGTAGAGGCAAGCCCTTTTGACCGCGTCTGGGGTATTGGCTTTGACGCTCAAGAAGCACCAAATATTCCTCGAGCGCAGTGGGGCGAAAATCTCCTTGGGAAGGCCTTGATGAATGTACGAGATCGGCTGCGTCGAGAGGCTGAAGACGTCTAGAGGCATGCTTTCCTGCAGTCGGAAAGCATGGCCATACATCGATGCCCGTGCAGGTCAGGTCGCTGATGGTATTGAGGGAAGAGAGCGATCATCTGTGTTGTCGAGCGCCAGGAGCCGCCAGTCGTTGCGAGACCGCAATTTTAGGCTCGCATGGCTTCCATGCTGTATTTCGTACGGACGTGGCAGCAGGACGAGTGGCATGGCATCTTCTCGATGCTCGTGGTCGGCAGTCAGACAAGGACCTGATGCTGGAAGGCATATCTTGTGATCATCTGCCTCATGGCTAGTGCAGTAGGCCTAGAAGCACATCTAGACAGAAATGGTGAACGAGTGGTGCTCTATTTGCATGGGAAGATGGTGAGCAGAGAGCAAAGCAGTTCAACCACTCTTAAGGAAAGCCTTGAGGAAGATGGCAGACCTGGGGGCAACAGAAGTAGATAGCGTGCTAGGTAGCGCGAAATCAGACTCTTGGCACCACCCCGAGTAAACTGCTGTAGCAATATTTGACTAAAGGTCATCAATGTCCGATCGTCCTTGAGTTTAAGCCATCTACGCATTATGGATTCCTTCGTAGTTTTAGCTAACCCGACCGCGCTAAAAGCGGGACTAACCGCGCTAAAGCTTACCTAACCGCGCTAAAGCTTACCTAACCGCGCTAATCAAAGTCTAACTCCGCTTTCAAACCTAACTCTATCTCTTATACCCTACTACCCCTACTACCCTACTACTACTATTCGAAGCAAATTACTATCTTATTCGAATTAATCTAGTACTTTATTCGAATTATCTATACCTATTCGAATAAACAACAAAATAGCCTTAGTAGATAGTAGTAACTCTATCTAAGGCTATTACAATATTTAGGCCTTTAAGGACTACCGGCCCTTCTACCTCTACCTTCGCTATATTAAGGCTTACAAAAATACTAAACTACTAGTATTCGAAATAGTATAACTCGAATTAATCTACTTTCTAGTTCGAATTACCTACTAATCTAATTCGAATAGGAAGTATACAAATCTAAGAATAATATAGGCAAGGTCTTTAATTAAATTGCGGTAAAGGTCTATTAAGGGAAGATAAGATATAGGCTTAATAGCTACAAGGTATAGTTATTAGCTATATATAATTAATACGTAATCGGCTTAAGTAAAGCTAGGGTCTAGGTGCCTTAGGTAGGGCTTGGCGCTAGCCTAACTTCCTAACCTTCCTCCCTCTCCTCTTAGACCTCTATCGAATACTACATTCATTTACTAACTACTATCTACCTACTTACATAACCCGTATTATATAGTATTCGATCTACCCTTTAAGGGTAGTAGCTAGATAGTCTACTAATTTAGTAGTATAGCCGGAAATTCGCTAAATTGAGTACATTACGCCCGAAATAGGACCTATATATATATAACTATTAGTTTAACCGTACTAATCATTAACTAAGACCTTCTATACGGTCTATTACACTAAGTTAAGCGTACTAAATCAAGGTACTCTAATTCCGCTATATCCGTACTATAGGAACCCTCGTTATCGCTATTCTTAGTAAGTAAACAAACACGTATTAAATAGCTAACAATAGTACTATTACTAACGATGCCTATGTTATCGGTTAGCGTAAAGGCTATACTATATTCGGACCGCTAACCGCGGACTAGTACTTGAGAGGCTATACCGATAAGCTAGAGATACTACGTATATAGGAAGTAGTAGTCGATATTAATAATAAGATTAAGCGCCTACGCGCGAAGTTAAACCCTAGCGCCGATCGTACTACTACTAGTCTATCTAGCCTACCGGCATAGAAGAAGGATACTAAGCTCAAGGACTATACCGTATTCGATAGCTCTAGTCGAAAGCAATATAATAATTATATCCGTAACTATAAGCTTAATCGACGTAATATACCGAGGGCTCTACTAGACGACTATTCGTTAGTCGTCTATACTATATAATACATCGATAGTAACCCTAAGCGCATATAGGACGATTACTTCGACTCGCTTACTAAGCAATATACTATTGAATAGCGGACTTATAAAGACATTATACTTAATATACTTAGTAATCCAATCCTACGATAGTAACGCGCTTAAGAACAATACATATATACTAAGTAGTAAGCTAATGAAATAGGACGAGCCTTTAAGACCTAGCTAAAAGCTATTAAAGACGATCTACCTACTAAGACTAATACTATTTAGATCTCCGAGCTTAGACCCAAGCTTCGATAGGGCCTAATACTTAAATTAGACTACTAACGAGTATAGGAGTAAGGCTTGGATCGCATAAACTTTATACTTAAGGTCGATATTACTAAGCAAGCCGTTAAGTAATAAGTATTACTAGATGCGAAGATCTATAAGACTAAGCTACTAGCTAATAGCGGTTACCGCGGTAACCGAGGCGGCAACTATAGACGAGGAGGTAACTAAGGCCGTTCTAATAATACTAATAATAATAATTAGTAACGCGGCCGTAGGCGTAGTCGCTATCGAGGTAGTAATTCCTAGCGTAGTAGAGGTCGCGGTAGAGGCAACTAGCCGTATAATACCGATCGACCGAGTAATAAAGATAATAAGCTACTAGCCGGATATAAATACTTTAATTGCAATAGTACTAGTTACCTTCTTTCTAACTACGA
>LFZO01000218.1:0-54875 GCA_001578225.1 Pseudocercospora musae | reverse complement strand
TCCTTAGTATTCGTCGGTTCTATATAGTCCTACGCATTTTCTATATACCTATTTAGCTCTATAGTACTTTGTAATATGCCTAAATTGTCTATACTTTAGGCATTGTATCGGTCTCTACTTCGGATTAAATTCCTCTATAGTAAGTAGAGTACCTTAGGATATAAGGCCTTTCTATATAATTTCCCTTACTTAAGCTAAGCTTTGTATATTTAGGATAATAGAGGAGTATATCTTGCCTTCTATAGCCCTTCGGTTTTTTAGCTATACTACTTAGGATATCCTAAGGTTCGGGTAGAGTCTTCCGTTTTCTTCCTAGATCTTATAGATATAGCTTAGGTCCTTAGGGTTGAATCCTACGGCCCTAAAGCTATAGACTAGTACCTAGTATATTAGGGCCTCTACTATAGCGCTAGGGAGTGTCTTCTATATCTATCCTAATTCATTTATTAACTTGTCTTTAGTAGGGTTAGATACTACAAATACCTATATATTACTACTCTCGAGTTTCTTAATAGTAATTACCCCTAGGTCTTTAAGTCCCTAAAGTATTTCTTAGTTAGTAAGGCCTTTCATCTTTTCTTACTCTTCCTTATAGCCTACCCTTATAGTAATTATATAACTTTTAAGGGGAATTCTCTATATACTTAGCGTAGCTAGCTAGCCTTAGGAGGTAGCCTATGCCTACGTTCTCGGTTCGGGTGTTTTCGTAGTAGTTTAGAGGTTCTATAGATAGTTTCGGAAGGTGTTTATAGTATTGGTATCTTTCAATTAGTGTAGGAGCTAGGTCTAAGCCTACTAAAGGAGGGAGAGGAGGGATAGGAAATCTAGGGCCTAGGGAGTATCTAGTACCTTTTAGATGTTATCTATTAGGGTTTGTAGGTTCTTTTAGATATTTCTATTCGTTTTTAGCTAATTAGGCTATTCTTTCGGGCCTTTAGGGCCCGATTTAGGTATTAGTTAGCCTTTAGTCTAGCTTTAGGGTAGAGGCTAGATCCCTCCCTCCCTCTACCTTTCCTCGGGTCTACCGTCGCGATATTGTTTCTAGAGAGGTATACTCGTGTCTCCTATGCTCGTAGGCGCTAGCGCCTTAGCCTAGGAGTTAGACATGTTTTTTATAGAAGTATAATAACTAAATATATTAGCCTAAATATATACCTAATAAGGAGGAGGGTTCTAGGCAAGACACTAGAGTATATATATAGATATAGGGCCTAGATATCTAAATATATTATACTCTTCTACCTAGAGAGGCAAAGGACAAGGAACTAACTTATCTAAAGGATAGGGTTATTATAGTAGAAGATTACCTAAACTAGGAGAGGCCTAACTAAAGTAATAAGATAGATAATTAAGGAGGGCCTCCTAGAATAGTTCTCCCTTATAAAGGAAGAGCTAGAGAAGAAGGAGAAGAAAGATAGGAAGTAGATAGGAGCCTAGTAAGAGGAAGGAGCTATAGAGATCCTCTCTATATCCTATAGCCTAAACAAATACAAAAGGTAGGGATAGAATCCTATATAGTAGGAAGGAGGGGAAGGGTTTTGTACTAGAGGCTATAAGCTAAGGGCTTTTACCTTTAAGAATAGAAAGGGAGAGCTACTTATCTAGTAGTTAGAATAGTATAGTAATACAAGAATTTACTACTACTATATACTCTACGAAGTATACCTAGATAGCTCAAGAATTAGATAACTTGAATAATACTACTATTACTAAGAAGTAGAAGATAATAAGTCCTAGAATAGTAGACTTTATACTAGAGCTAGGTATATCTCTTACTTAGCTTCGTATAACAATTACTAAGTACTATAAGTACTTTAAGAGCTAATACTATACTTAATAGTATCCTTACTAGAAAGCTAACTATATATATAGCTCTATCTACTATCTAAGTAGCTTCGAGTACTATAATCTACGAGATAAGTCTTTACTTCTAGTAGCGCTAGAGGCTCCTTCTAAGCTAGATTAGCTCTACTAATAAGTTAAGGACCTATATATACGTAAGTAATAATAACTATAGATAGAAGAATAACGAGTAAGACAATAAGCTAAATATAGCTACTAGTAGATAGTATTATATAAATAATAACGACGATAGGCTACTTAGTAGTAGTATATTAGTAGTATTAATAATAGTACTTACTTATATAGCTAATAGTATATCTAGTAATAGTACTACTTTATTAGAATATAATATAGCAATAGTACTATTAGTTTACTTAGTAATAGTATTATATATAGTATACTAGTTAGTAGTAAAGAGATTAGTATAAGCTAGTATATATAGTATCTCGTAGCTATAAGGCTATAGGTCGTAATCTACTCGGTAACGAGTAGATAGAGTACTCGCACTTGCCTATATAACTAATAATACCTCTAATTTCGCTATACTATTGTCTTACTAACAATCTTTCGCTTTATCTCTAGTAGTAGTATTAGTTGCCTAGTTGGAGGTACTTACGGAGACCCGATAATCGCTTCTACCTACAATTTTGTTAGGAATAGCCGATCTCGTAATCTCGGGATATGCTGGGGCTCGGGTGGGTAGCTGGGGCTCGGGGAAGAGACTAGGCAAACTACTTCCCCCCTAGACACCGCTTTCTTAGATACCTATATATGTACCTTCAGCCCTCAAATGATATCAATAGGACCTCGGCTGCGCCATGCTGCCCCATGAGAATGCTTAGGAGATGCCGAGTACCAAAGCAAACACTACCCTGACAACGAGAATATGTCGCCTGTCCTACTCATGTGCCGGAATGAGGCAACCGAGCTGCGGCTTCATACGAGTGCGCGCTTCTGCGTAGACTTCAGCGTATCAGAAAGAGACAAAGTATGCTTACAACTGACGGTGATTATTCGGAAGTCTTTCGTATGTATTCAGCTGTGCGGTCGCTAGAGGTATCAGGTTTATCGGCCGTCCAGCCGCTTTTGCACATCGTTCTGATGGGTTCCACCGTAATCCTGCCTCATGAGACTGTACAAGTCCGCCTTGTCGTTAAAAAGCGCAGCCCATCCGGCTCTATGTCTCTCATGCGTGACCTGCTGAGTAGCAAGCAGCAATTCTTCGCCATGTGCCCCTTGAGGCCAAGATAAACGCACCACTTTCGCGATGAATTGACGATGGCAATGCGTACGGCTCAGACGAAAACTTCACCGCAGACGAAAACTTCACCGCAGAGGTCGGGATCGTAGTAATGATCGAAATGATGTTCGAGAACACAGTCACGACGTCCGGGTACAGATAGCGTCGAACCGTGCTATGGATGCCATCAGCACCAACCAATAAATCTGCTCGATATTCTTGTCCATCAGAACAAGCAAATCTCACCACATCATCGTCCTCACTAATGACTCGAGCAAACTTCTTCCCATACACTATCTTCAAACCGACTTCGCTTGCCATGTCTCGTAGTTCATCAAGCAAAACTTTCCCATGTATCCGCATCGCATCGTATCTATGTCGTTTCCCATTTCGTGTGCGCCGACAACTTTATGATCGTAAAGTAACCATGGGAGAAGGAGTAGCTGTTTTTCTTGATTCGAGAGTATGTGCCCAGGTGGTCAAGAGATCTCAGGCCGTTGGGAGATAGCATTATTGCTCCCGGGGTGTTTGAGGCATGTTCGGGACGGGTTTCGTAAATTGTGGCTTTGACGCCGTTGCGTTGTAAGGCGATCGATAGGGAAGACCGCAGAGGCCGGCGCCTATGATTGCGATGGAGGTGATTGGCATTGTTGTGAGGTGTGATGGGACAGAGGCAGGGTGTGAGACTGATGGCAGTAGGGAGAGAGGATTATTTCAAGTCCAGTGTTGGCATCGACAAGCTGAACGTGACGACCATGTGATAGACTTTCAAGGCGTTTTGTGGCACCAAGTGTACATAAATGCATCGAGTGCCTTCGTCTTGACTCACTCTCTAGGCTGTGACTGTTCTTGGAGCATGCCATACATGAAATCAGGAATTGCTTATAGTTGAATACTGTTGTGAATTGATGGTACAGACCGAGACATTCGTGAATTGCCCACTGAATTGCATACACTACAGAAGGTGGCTAACTGGTCAACCTTTATATGTCCTTGTTAGTGACCCTGAGTCAGTATGTAACAGACTGAATAAGTCTGTAACAGTAGCCCTGAATCAGTGCCCTTAAAAGTCACCTGTTATTGTTCCTCCCCTGTCACCTTGGCATGCTGACTGATATACAACAAATACTGGGCCAATTTAGAAAAGTTCGTATCGCCGAGAGTATATGTATGCCATCTCCGACTATCACGGCACGAATCTGAAGAGAGCCATGTGACGCGGCCCTTAGCCAGCATCGGGATGGTGCGGAAGATGGTATCTGGAGGACATTTCCATCTCGTTCCAAAGATCACTTCACCTCGGACTGAGGTCCCTATGCAATAGCGATGCGTCGGCTTTTGCTTGAACGCCAAGACTTTCTTCCGGCACTGCTCAGTCCCTGTCAATAACATTGAAGGTTGAACATAAGTTCTACCAGACATTGACTTCAACGCCGCCATGCCAGCGTCATCGCAAATCCATTCGCGAGCCCAGGCAGGGTTCGCAAATGCCACATCTTACGACCAACATCGGCCGACCTATTCTGCCGAGATTGTCCAGTATCTTCTTGAACAAGTTCGTGGAGCTGGGAAGGAGGGTGCGACAGTCCTTGATCTAGCAGCTGGAACTGGAAAGCTCACTGAGGTACTTGCAAGTCGAGATGAGGGCTACAAGATTGTCGCAGTTGAGCCTCACGATGAAATGAGAGCAGTCTTGGCGGCAAAAAAGTTGAAAAGAGTCGAGGTGGTCAAAGGAACGGCTGAGAGTATGAGCGACATCGAGGATGAGACGGTGGATGCTGTTGTGGTCGGACAGGTAGGTGCTCATGGTCTCACGTCGCTCGTGAAGGTAAGCTAAGAATTCCGCTTGCTCTTCTTCAGGCTTTTCATTGGTTCGCAAGTATGTCTGCCCTGAAGGAGATACATCGCGTACTGCGATCCCACGGCGCATTGGGGTTGTTATGGAATGTCGAGGACTACAACAATTCCAAAGAACACAAGGCTTCTTCAGAATGGGAGCAAAAGGCAAAAGACTTGACGTGGCAGGTGTGCGAGGAAGTCGGCGATCAAGAGCCACGATTCAGACATATGCAGTGGAAGAAAGTCTTCGATGAGCAGGTGAAGAAGACGCCGCTTTCGCTGATCAAGGCAAGCGATGATCAGCTGTTTAGTCTACCTATCGCTGAGCATCATCAGCCTTGGCAGGTGGCGTTACCGGCAGACAAAGTCTGGGAAAGATATCGAACGCTGGGACATATATCGGTCTTGGAAGATGAGAAGCTTGAGAAGACGAAGGTGACATTCATGGACGCTATTGGCGCACGCGATGTGGAGACAGATGCCGCTGGTAATGTTGTCGTTCACGGCAATACATATGTGGTCTGGACGACCAAGATTCCTGCTGAAGGTCGCGAGAACTTGACTGAGGTCGAGCGTCTTGGAGCTTGAGATAGGGGTTTCTGCTTTCTGGCCACAAACCCAATTCTTGCCCTTTCGGCGTGGCGTCTTTGCTCATAGACTTAGACCGCATCAGCATCGTGCGTCCAGCGCGTAGCTTTGGGTGCGGCTGAGTACGCTACAGCCTCATTGCGCAGCATCTGCAGAGATGTACATCACTGCAGGTGAGATTAGTCTTAGATCTTGCTCATCGCAGGGCGACCGCATACCGTTATTGCCTCGAATGAATGCATCTCCATAATTTCGTCTTAGCTTTCCGTCTACGAACTCCTTGCTATCCTCCAGTGCAATGTTCATGTACCCATCCACAGACTGTAGCTCGCCTAGAACAATGTCAGTATGGCCACATATCTTTCATAGTGTCAATGCTGACCTCTGAAGACCACCCCAGAATTAAGCTTCACTGTGACGGGTGCTCCTATAATCTCGCTCAAGAAGCCTGCTGGATCGCGAGTATCTCCGCTGTCGCCATTTGGCGCTGACTCTGGCTCTGCTGACATGGTGTTGTTGAATGTGATGTTGATGTCGCTATTGCTGGTGAAGCGTTTGTTTGGCCTTGTCACTGTATCCTTGGCAGAAGATCTGATTGGTTCACAAGAAAGTTATTCTTTCGGCCGAAGACTTCAGAAAACTGATTGACTGAGAAGCCGCCGACTCAGTCAACATTGTCGACAAACATATCAGCAAGCATGAAGATCTTGACGCTCAATTTCCTGACATGCGCGAGGAAGACATGCAAGTCATCGCCGGCGGCATTTCCGCTGCATCCAAAGGAAGCAGAGCTCGAAAAGGTCGAGCTTGAAATCAATCCACTTTTCATCAAGAACATTCTGCCTAAGCTGGACTGGGAAGCAATGAAGCAACTGACGCAAGAGGTACGACGCTTACATTTGTGCGCGAACGGAATATGAATGCTGACGAGAATTCAGCTTGGTCTTCCAAATCTGCCTGCCGAAACGCCATCAGAGGATGAACTTGTTGCAGCAGACGGAGATCCATCGCAGACGCTCAAACATCTTCACACGCTACTCATGGAGACCAGTGTGGCTTCTGGAAAGCTGGCATGCGGTAATTGCGAACATGAGTATGCCGTGAAGGAAGGCATTGCGAACTTCTTGCTGCCAAGCCACATGGTATGAAACTCGAGAAGCCGAAAAGCACAAATATCAGTTGAGACTTGAGACTTTGGGTCGGCATCGACGATGTAAGCAGCTGTGCATGGAACGCGCCCATCACGATTTACGAAGACTGTAAGAGCCGACAGGAGGGGTTGTTGTTGTTGCCGTGCCGAGGGGAGGGCTCGCTCATTGCAGCTGTCAGTGGGGACGGAGGCAATGAGACCGGAAACAGCGGTGCTGCAAAGAAGCACACGTCGCTGCCATTCGCAGAGCTCGCGCCGCGATTCGCCGGGAGATGGATCTTACGATGTTAGATCATAACAATCAATGCAGACGAATCAATCACTATTCACGATCTTTGAGATATTGACAGCGTCTATCGAATTTCAGCACTACCATCAATCGAGACGATATATCACTATGCAGCTCATCAGCATCACGGGCCTCTGCCTGCTGGCAGCCACGATCACCTCCGCCCTACCTGGTACTCAGAAGATGACACTGGTTCGATACTGGTGGGGAAACACTTGTCCAGGCTTCCTTGCCAATTGCCCCAAAGACCATGCAACCTGTGCCAAACCTAAGAACGAAAAAGGCAAAGAAACAGCCACCTTCCTCAGCAAGGACGAGCTCAAAGCCCACACATGCAAAGTATGCTCCCTTTTCTTGCGCATCATACCTTCCTGAGTCCGCGCATTCTCACACTCGGCGCAGTCATAGAAGATCAGCAACGGTGACGGCTATGGTATCTTCCACATCCCGAATTGGTACCAAGGCACCGACTACCGCGACTCCTTCACGCACTGCAAGATCACGTTCTACGACCGAAAGCATTGCAGAGGCAATGTCGTGACAGAATACACGGAGAGGCATAATCGCATGTGTCTCCCGATGGACAATTCGTTGAGCGTCAAAACGGATTGTCGCGCCGCGAAGAATCCCAAGACTGGAGGAAAGACGGACACCGGTCCCAGCGAGGGGCACGACGGAATCGGAGAGGATGATCATGAGCGATGAGACTGAGACAGAGACGAGGTTGGTCCAGAGGAAAGACGGATGATAGATAGTGTAATCTTTGAGTCCTGCGATTAGAAGGGTTACGCACTTTCTGACAAAGGCCGCTCCGGACCTAATATAGCCGCTAAGGCCACCCAATGTAGTAGTAGACCGAGCTCTACATAGGCCCCTTTAACTAGGCTACTCTAGCTCTAGAGCGGCCTAGTTAGAGGCCTAAATAGGTAGTTAAGTAAGTAAATACGGTTTAGGCTAATAGAAGAAGCTATAGGTATACCAAGCTATAGACCTTGGCTCTTAGCGCATTACAACGCGTTAATTCTTCGTAGCTAATATTATTAAAAAATAGCTATAAATTAGGGCTTCTAGGCTATTACTAATAGCTACTCTATATCTATTACGTCTACTACGTCTATAGTACTACTATAGAGTCTAACGCCTAGTCCGGCCTTCTAGAGGATATAGGTAGAGTCTATAAATATTAGCTTTTATAACTACTTCGTTAGTAATAATGGTATAACGCCTAGAGTTAAAGAGCCTTCTATATCTACTCCTATTTCGTCGATCGAGTAAACTACTACTCTAGAAGATATAGTAAGGCATATTACTAAGCTACGTAATAAAGAGCCCTATCCGAAGAGGTAGAAGGAAAGCTAATCTATACGTATTATAAGGACCTCGATAAGGTAAGGTCTCTTACTAAGCTATAAGTATACTAAGTAGCGCGTACTAGAGGCGTACGCTAGACGTACGTAATCTATATAGCCTTTTTAACTTAGCGCGCTATACAATCCTTTTAGGAGGTACTTATTAGTTCTACTACCTACTATATTATCGGTTAGGTAGGTATTCTATACGTTACTATATACCTAGCCCCTAATAGTTCTAATAAGTCTATCCCTATAGTAGCCTATAGAATACTATACGATAAGCGTAAGCGAGCCGACTACGTTAGGTAGTAATACTATAGCGCCTATAGACAACGATCGCCCTTAGGGGGATAAAGAATATTAGACGACCTTTAGCGAGTAGTAGGCTATATTAAACGAGCGAATCGCGTACTTAAAAGCCGAATAGAAGTTACTTAAATAAGAAGTCTAAGCCTAGGAGCTAGAGCGTAAAAATACTAGACTACGTATATAGCGCGACGTAGGATTAGCGCTAATAGGTACTAGGCGTAGTATAAGCGTCGAGTAGTCTAATTGCTAAGTATTGCTAGAGTCTAACTAGGATACTAGTAATTCTAAGAATAGGTCTATAGAGAGTATCTATAGGACCCTATCCTCTTAGCTTAGTCTTAGTATTATACTATCGCGAAGATATAGCGAGGCGCCTACGCTAAGTATAGTAAGTATAGGTATAGATATTACGATAGGTAAGCCTAGACTAAAGAAGCTAAAACCCTTTAGGAATAATACTATTAAGGAGGCAAGGAGGTTCCTAAGGGAACTAGCCTTAATCTTTGCTTTATTAGGAAATGTATATCGTACTAACTATAGTAAGACGCTATATAGGGTTATATACCTTATAGGCGAAACGTATAAGAAGTAGTATAACAATTACGATCTCGAAGACCTAGGTACTTATATCTATAAAGATTTTAAGGATTTCTACGTTAACTACGTAGGGGATCCTATAAATCGTATACTAGACGTAATCCTCGAATATAAGGTAGCGCATTAGTAGGAGAACTAGATAGTTTAGAACTTTGCCCTCGAACTCGTAGTACTAGAGGATTAGCTAAGCGACTATACCGAGGCGTAGCGTATACGCTACCTACTCGTAAAGTTATAGCCTACGCTACGTAGTACTATCGTTAAGTACTATACTATTCTAGAGCTAAGGTAGGAACTAGTATAACTCGCGGCTCGTATCGAGACGCTAGATAGGCTATCTAGTAAGAAACGAGAGCGAGATAACGAGGACTATAGTAGTTTAAAGAAGAAGCGCTACCTTAATAACTATAGTAGTAGTAAGGAGTAGGACGGACGCGATAAGAAAGTAGGCGAGAAGCCTATATAGACTAAAGACTCGAAGCCTAGTTAGGACCTATCTTTAGTTAAATACTATAGATATAAGAGGAAGGGCTATTATAAGCCCGACTACCCTAATAAGTATCTATAGAAGGATAGCGACTTGTAGGCTATATACAAGGTCGAGGTAGCCGATAAGGGAAAAGGTAAAGTATCTACTAAGAGTTAAGGGTAAATGCTATAGCTAGTTTTAGTAGCTCTATAGTATATATGCTATCGTAACGCGTACGCGGTATAATAGTAATGTAGGGTAGAGACGTACATATCGAATGCCTACTAGATAATATAGTAGATATTAATATTATCTTACGCGAGTTTGTCCTCTAATACTAGCCCTAGTAGATTGCTAACGCTACCCTACCTAGTACCGATAGCTTCTAAGGGGAACGCGGATACTATTATAGAGCGTATACGCTAAGCCTATATATTATAGACTTATTAGGTTAGGAACGCGCGATAACCGGTACCTTTTATATCTTCGAAATACTTAACCTAGATCTTATACTAGGTAGGCCTTAGTAGAGGGACTAGCGGGTAATCGTAGATAGTATAATAGATACGTAGACCTACGGTACTAGTAGCGAGGTAAGAACTATCGTAGTAAGCGAGCTATAGTAGTTCTTTAAAGAAATGCGTAACGCGATATACGTATATATAGTAAGTATATATAACGCTAGTATAGCGGCTAATAACCCTAATCTATTAGAGGAGTTTAAGGACTTTATAGATGTCTTTACTATAATACTAGAGGCTCGACGCTAGCTATACGCTAACGTAGAGTACTCGATCGACCTAGTCGATAGGAAGAAGCCTCCCTATCGCCCCCTATATTATTAGTCGGAGCGGGAGCTCTAGGTCCTTCGGGAATACCTTATTAAGGTAGTAGAGAATAGGTAGATTAGGCCTAGTACAAGCGAGGCGGATACGCCTATCTTGTTCGTACTAAAGAAAGATAGGAGTCTTTAGTTATATATCGATTATAGGGATCTTAATAAGATTACTATTAAGAATCGATACCCCCTATCTCTTATTAGCGAGATAATAGATAGGTTAAAGGATACGGAATAGTATATATCCTTAGACCTTGTCGACGTATATTATCGTATTCGTATTAAGCGAGGCGATAAGTAGAAGACTACGTTTCGTATACGCTATAGATACTACGAGTACCTAGTAATACTATTTAGGCTTACTAACGTATCTACAACCTTTTAGGGCTATATTAACCGAGCCTTAGTAGGCCTAGTTAATATCTACTACGTAGTCTACCTAGATAATAACCTAGTATATAGTAAGAACAAAGAGTACTACGTACGTAACGTATACGCGGTACTTAAGAGGCTTAGGCGGTTCGGCTTATACGCTAACCGTAAGAAGTACTTATTCTAGAAGAAATAGGTAGAGTTCCTAGGATTTATCGTTAGTACCGAAGGCGTATCGATAGATAGGAGTAGGGTAGATATAATTACCGAGTAGCTATATCCTTCTATCCTTACCGAAGTCTAGTCCTTCCTCGAGTTCTACAATTTCTACTATAGGTTTATACCTAACTACTTCCGGATTGTTATATCTCTAATAGCCCTCTTTAAGGGAGCTAAGAACGGCCGAAAGCCGGGTCTAATCTAGTAGGGCGTAAGCGAGGAGTAAGCGTTTAGGAGCCTAAAGGATATATTCTATTTAGTATCGCTACTTAGGTACTTCGATCCTATATAGCCCCTATGTCTCGAAACCTATACGTCTACGTTCGTATTAGCTAGAATCCTCTCGTAGTAGGTAGAGGATAGTAACTAGTACCCTATCGCTTTCTAGTCGAGAAAGATAATACCTATAGAGACTAACTACGAGACCTATAACTAGGAGCTACTAGTAGTAGTCGAGTCCTTTAAGTACTAGAGACTATACTTTAATAGCTTATAGTATACGGTACGCGTACTCGTAAATTACGCGAACCTAAAGGGATTTACGACGATAAAGTAGTTAGTAGGTAGGTAGGCAAGGTAGGCAACCTTCCTAGCCCTATACGATTTTACTATCGAATACTAAGTAGGGAAAAGAAACCCTATAGACGCTCCTTCGAGGAGAAGCGACTACGAAGGCGAGATATAGGCGATAAGTAACCTATTACTAACGCTATAAGCTAAACTCTTAGTCTAGTTAGACCTTTCTAGAGAGGTAGAGCCTATCGCAAAGCGTACTTCTATAATATATACCTCGATATAAGGAGTAGCGAAGACGTATACGAAGTATAGTAGCTTCGTATACTACCTAGCTAGAGTTACGGCTATAGTAGTTAAGGATAATAGATTCTACTACTAGGTACTAGACCTACTACTTAGTTTTATACGTACCCTATAGTAGCTAGAGCCTATAGTAAAGGAGCTATACGAGGCTACTAAAGAGACCGGTACCTTCGAGAAGTATTCTATTAGAGAGGATATCCTTTTCTAAGGCGAGGCGATCTATATACCTAAGGACCTTGCGTTAAGAACGTAGGTAATACGTATATACTACGATAATCCCCTTATAGAACATTTCGGCTAAGCTAAGACGGTTAAGCTAATATGTAGGAAATATACCTAGCTAGGGTTAGCTTAGGAGGTTTCGGAGTATATCTCTACTTACGTAATATACTAGAGGTCGAAGGCGAGGCGCTATCGCCTATATAGCGAGTTAGCTACGCTACTAATGCCTACTAGGCTATAGTAAGAGCTAATAATAGACTTCATTACTAATCTACCGCTAAGCAAGCTCGGTACCTACGTCTATACTACGATACTTATAATAGTAGATCGCTATACGAAGATAAGCCTCTTTATATCTACTACAAAGAAGTATATAGTAGTAGAGCTAGTAGATATCTTTTAAAGAGAGGTAGTTAGAAGGTTTAGAGTCCTAGCTAGAATAGTTAGTAATAGAGGGTCTCTATTTACTAGTTAGTTTTAGAGCGACTTTTGCTACGAGACGTATATAAAGCGTAAGCTTAGTATAGCGTTCTATCCGTAGACTAACGGATAGACTAAACGTACTAACTAGACGCTAGAATAGTACCTAAGATATTATTGCTCTAATAACTAGGTAGACTAGGTATCTTAGCTCTTATAGGTAGAGTTTACGTATAATAATAGCGTATACCCTACGCTATATATAAGCCCCTTCCGTATACTATATAGATATAATCCGGATATTGCTCCTATATTATTACCTATAGCTCGGGACGAGCTATCTAAAGGAAGGGTACTAGCGGCTATCGACGCTACGGAAAGACTAGGAAAAGTATACGAGACGCTTATATAGCGCTAGAAGACTATAGCGGAATACTAAGCTAAGTACTATAATACTAACTATAAGGCTTAGAAGTATAGTATTAGTAACCTAGTACTATTATTATCTAAGAATATTAGACTAGATCTACTAAAGAAGAAGCTTAGCCCGAAGTATCTCGGCCCGTTTCGTATTATCGATATAGTAGGAGCGTAGGCGTATCGCTTAGCGCTACCTACTAGTATAAGAATCTACAATGTTTTCTATATATCCCTATTCGAGCTATAGAAAGGGCGCGAGGGCGAGGAGTATAAGGTTAGTATACTAGTTATAGAGGATACGAATAAGTAGCGTATAGAAGAAATCGTAAAGAAGAAGATATAGAAGGGAGAGACTTACTACCTTATTAGGTAGATAGGCTAGCTAGAAGAGTATAATACTTAGGAACTAGTAGAATATATAGAAGACTTAGCGGCGCTTAACGTATTTAAGGCTTAAGCGAGACGTAGTTAGAGAATATAAGAATAAGATAAGATAAGGTTAATAGATATATACTCGTTTCGCTATTAATAGGAGTACTTAGCCTAGCTTAGAATAAAAGAAAATTATACGTTCGTAGCGCTTACGCGCCGTAGGCGTACAACCTATTAACTAGCTCTAAGGAGCTAGTTACTCTCGTAACTATTATAACCCTTCCCCTTAGTAGGTATAGATAGGAAGCCTATAGTAGTATCGACTACTACTATAGTAGTATATGCCCCCTTTAGAGCGAGATTCTATTATAGTTAGTATACGCTTAATAGGCGATAGGAGTGTAAGGATAATGCGTACCTAATAGCCGATTTCTACTAGACTAGAAAGGTTAATATTAATACGCTCTAGGATAGCTACTAAGTCTAGGCCGTTAGTAGTAGCCGGCGCGACGCCTACGCTACGGCTACGCTTAAGTAGCGTACCGTTACTAGTAATCTTATTCTTATTATAGTAGTAGCTATTTAGAGATTTCTTAATCTCTAGAAAAGCTAGGCGGTTAGTAGACGTAACGCGTACGAAGAGGAAGCGATACGTATAGTCGGCGTATACGTCTAGGCGCTACTAGATCTCATCGAGGCTAATCTAGGCCTAGATAGGATTATCCCTATACTTAGGGTCGTCTAGGTCGTAAGTAGCGCGCTTAGCGTAAGCTACGCGTATACGCTAGAGTAGCGCGACGAGGTATAGTACTATAACTAGCTTATAGGGATAGTACCCCTTAGTATATCTCTAACACTTCTTCTTAGTAGTAGGGTATATATTACTACTAATATATACGTTATTTAGATCCTCTATAGCGAGTTAGTTACGAGACGCGTATAAGGAGTATATAGAGATTATTCTTACTATTAGTAGTTATATATAGGAAGCATCTACTACAACCTCCTATATTAGGCCTAAAGCGCTTACTAGCCGTAACTAGGGTAGTAGGACTAGTAGCGCTACGCTTACGCGACGCAAGCGGGATATAGGCTAGGCCTATATAGAGAGTAGTATAAAAATTATTAGTTAAAGTATAAGAAGAGCTTGCGTAGAGCTAGCGAGGTACTAGCGTAGTACTAGTAGAAAGCTTAGAAATAGGGGAAGTTTTTAGGTAGACTATAGATACTACTTATATATAGGCTACCTAGTTACTAACAATAATAATTAATATATTCTTAGGAATACGCTAGACCTACCTAGCTACGTTACTAGTAGAAACATAAAAATTCTACTATATAGTAATAAAGAGTTCTCGTATAGTAATATTACGAGATAGTATAGATTAGATAGAAGACGAGTTATCGTACGGGTCTATCTAGAGGTAGAAGGAAGCGTACGAGGAAGTATCCTCGCTAAGACTTAATGCCTAAGGCATACAACCTCTAGATCTAGATAGTCACTCCGTAATAGTACTCCCCTCCTTATAAAGGAGCTCCTACGACGTCTTAATAACGTACAATAGGTTGTATCTATACCAATGTTTGTAATCCATACTTATATATCTATACGCAATGTCTATACTTCGTAAACAACTTGCAATCCTAGCGGGTAGTACAAGTACCTTATACCGTCCGCTTACTTAGCTAACTTACCTATAACGTTAGGTCCTACTAGCGGGCCTATGCGACATTGCGCTAACGTTAGGTCTCGTCTTAACTACTCGGTAGCGAGTCTTCTTAGGGTTAGAGGCTAGTATTAATACTATAGCGGTTTACGGTAGAGAAGCATAGCCCTTTTGTATTACTAACAATCTATACTACTTAATAGGCAATAGTAGATCCTTCGCTATAGCGGGCTTTAGTCTACGAGGATATCGTTAATAGTACTCGGTAACTAGTTCCTTAGCTCTAGGGAGGAAGTTATCCTATCTCTATTCGGTCTCTAACCTATCTTTCTATAAGGCTTTATACCAAATCTCCCTATCTTCTACCTTCCGTAAGCTATAGATCTTCTCTAACTCCTACTCTTCTTTAAGTAGTTCTTTACTATCGCGAGTAACTAGGACGGGCTACGGAGCGTTAACTAGTTCTTGTCTAGGTAGCGGGTCGCTAGCTACGCTTCTTAGTATACTAGTATAGAAGACTAGATATATTAGTTTTATCGACTCTAGTAGGGTTAGTCTATATAAGCGACGCCCTATTGCCTTATTAATCGGAAATAGTCTAAGCCATTTGTAATCTAGTTTCTTGCTAGGCTAGTCGGTCTTTAGGTTTCGCATATTAAGCTAGACTAAGGTACCTAGTTTGTAGTTAGGCGCTATAGAGCGGTTAGTATTAGCTACGTCTACGTTTTTAGTCTAGGTTAATACGTAAGAGGTACGATACTCTTCGAGAATATCGCGTATACGCGTTACGACTTTATCGGCTAGCTTAATATTAGTTAGTTACTATTTAGTTACTTAAGGACGCCCTAGAAGGTCCTAGAATCCTATCTTCGGATAGCGACTAGTATTCGCGAAGAAGGGTATTAGTCTAGTAGATAAAGTAACGTAGTTGTTTATTGCGAATTCTATAAGCGGGAGCTATTCGACCTAATCTTCTTATTAATATACGTAGAAGACACGCAAATACTACTCGAGGATTTAGTTAGTACGCTCGGATTGGCTATCTATCTCGGAATAGAATATAGAAGAAACATTCTAAGTAATACTAAGATATACGTATAGACGTTTAAAGAACGTACTAACAAATTAGACTCCTCGGTCGCTAAAGATAATAGAGGGTACTCCGTACGTCGGGAAGATAAAGTAATATACTTACTAGGTAGTATCCTTAGCGTCTAGGCGATCGGTCGGTAGTAGGCGCACTTGCTTAGTTAGATAGTCGGTAACTATAAGGATATTGCGGTAAACCTAATCTTTACTTAAGTACTCGTCGCGGCTTAGCGGTAGGTCTATAATGTAATTAAGGGTAATGTGCGACTATGGCTCTAGTAGAGTAGGCAATACTAAGAGCGTACTAGGCTTCTATAGTCTCGAGGGATTGGCTCTTCGATAGGCTCGGCAATTGCGTAGATAACGGGCTATATCGGTAGTTATCTTTAGCTAGAAGAGATTATTACGTATTATTAATTCGAGAGTGCGATTAATGCCTTAATATCTAGCGGTAGGACTATTATAGAAACGCTAAATAATTCTTATTCTAAGATTCTTAAATACTAGTACGTATAGGCGAGAATTAATATAAAGGCGACTCTCGATAATCTTATAGTTATTTAGGGCGACTTTGTTCGTTTTTATCTATATAGATACTATGCCTACTTCTAAGTACTTCTAAGTGCTTTATATAAAGGACTTTATTGAATCTTGTTTATACGCTTACTCGAATATACTATTAATTGCGGATTCTATATTAATCTACGTAGGCGAGATAGTATTAGGCGAGGCTTCTAGTATAGTTTCTAGCGTTTTACCTTCCTCCTCTTTTAAGTTATTGTCCTTAACGACTTCTTTATTGTATATAGCTTCCGCTCCTAGTTCCGACTCGTATCTACTATCCTCGTATCGTATAGCGAAGTTAGTAACGATGTCTAAGTTTTCGCTTTTTAGGATAGTACGCTCTTGATACTATAGCTAAGGGTCGTCGATATCTTTTAGGAGATCTTGCGTTCGGCGGGTTAAGCTATCCGGTTTGGTACCTCGCTTGCCTAGGCGATAGGTAATCTTAAAATTAAACTACGATAAGAACTCTACCTAGCGAGCTTGCCGTCGGTTAAGCTTCTTCGTAGACATAAAGTACTTAAGGTTCTTATAGTTAGAAAGTACTTTCACGTCCTATATTATTAATTCTAGTTCCTATTCTTCGAATTATTTAATAATAGTAAGTAGCTCTTTATCGTAAATATCGTAGTTAATTTCTACTAGTAGTATCTTCTTAGAAAAGAAGGCGACGGGTACTAATACGCCCTTCCTTATTTGTAAGAGTACGCCTATAGTAACCTAGTCGGAAGAGTCTATTTCTACCTAGGTTTCTTCGCTAGGTATAAAATGCGAAAGGACTAGCGCGGAGGTAAAGGCTTACTTAAGATACTCGAATACGGCTTCGTAGTCGCTTATCTAATTCTATACGACTTCTTTCTTAGTATCGGGATCTTTCTTAGTTAAAGTAGTTAACGGTACTACTATGCGAGAGAAGGCATAGATAAAGCGACGGTAGAACCCTATAAACCCTAAGAATACCTAAACGTCTTTTACGTTCTTTAGAGTTTACTAGTACTCTATAGTTTTAACCTTCGTAGGATCTATCTCGATATCCTTAGTAGTAACGTATAATCTAAGGTATTTAATACGCTTAACGTAGAATTCGCTCTTGTCGATATCGATAGGTAGTTAAGCTTCTATAAGCTTCTTGATTACTAGTTCTACGTAAGCGGCGTATTCTTCTTCTATACTAGACGTATAAATAAGTACATCGTCGAGATATATAGTAATAAAGTTATCTAGAAATTCTCTTAGGATAGTGTTAATATGTCGTTAGAAGGAGCTTAGTCTACTACATAATCCGAATAGTATAACCTTATACTAGTAAAGCCTATACCGCGTAATAAAGGCTATAAGCTACTTATCTCCTTTGCGTATATAGAGATTATTGAAAGTAGCTACTATGTTAAGCTTAGTAAACTACTTCGCTCGATACAAGCGGTCTAGCGTTTCCCGGATAAGTAGAATAGGATATCGGTCTTTAACGGTAAGTTCGTTAAGCGCGCAATAGTCGATATATATATAGAGTCTACTACCTAGTTTCCTTACTAGTAGGACTAGGGAAGTATATTGAGAACTCGATCGTTTAATTATTCCTTTCGCTAGCTAGTTATCTATATATTTCTTAACGGCGGCTAGTTGCTTAGCGTTCATCGGGTAACCCTTTTGATATAGCGGCTAGGTCCCGGGCTTAAGGTTAATAGCGTAGTCGTTATAAGGGTTGTACTTAGGCAACGTAGTATAATCTTTGTTTTTAAATGCTTCGGCAAGGTAATAATATCGCGGTAGTAGTTTCTCGTATAGATTAGTATTGTAGGATTTCTTTATAAAGATCTCGTAATCTTCCGGTAATATAGTAGCGAGTACGACGTCTTCGAGAATTTCGGTAGTTAAGGAAGGATTGCCGTTAAAGTCTTCTAGCTACAAAACTAATAGCTTATAATTACGTCTCTTTACTAAACGGCTAAATGCGTAAGCGCTAATTATATAGATGTCTTTAGTAGGGCTTAGCGTCCGAGGCGTACGTAAGATAACTTTAGTACGAACGTTCTTTTAATCTAGTACTACTAAATAGGGTACACTTCGTCGATTATAGTAGTAATAGCAATAGTCCGAGTTGAAATCTAGTATACAGTATTTCTAGGAAATCTAAGGATCGTGTTCTACAAGCTAGGACATACTAAGGACTAGATTATATTAATCTATATTAGTAATATAGAATAACGATGTATTAGTATAATTACTAATAGTAATAGTAATGTAAGCTACTTCGGTTAATTGTAACCTCCTTCTATCGGCTAGGCGGAGTCGTTTCGGGAAGGCTAATAAGAAAGTTTTAATACGATAAGTATAGATAAACTTAGGATAAGCGAATTGGGTAGTAGCGCTATAGTCGATTAATAATCTTGCCTTATTACTAATAGGTTTAGCGGGAGTCTTTCGAGGATTACGGAAACGGCGTCTCTAAAGGCGAGGGGAAAGTATACGCGTAGCGTATACTATATATCGACTATACTTAGGTTCTACGTATACATAGCTATCTTTTAATATACTAGGGGATTCTATAGTAGCGCTAGCTAGGTCCTCGCTATTACCCTCGTCTATTAACGAGTAAAGGGTCTCTTCGTTACGCTCGGAGGTATCCTTAGATATACGACTTACTCCTAAGGTTCGTCGTTTTCCGAATAATTATCTAATTCTTTATCGTCGTTAGCTAGGGCGTTAGACTCTAGTTCTTGTTTAGCTTCGGATCCTTCGTCGCCTATTATAGCTAGGTAGAGATTGCGGCTATACTCGTTAATTAGAGTACTCTCGTTAATATACCTAAACGTAAAAGCTCCCTTGCTAAAATGTATAATATAAGCGACGTCGCGCGATTAGTAACTAATCTCTCTATAACGATAGTAGCGATTCTCGCGTTTGAACTTTTCTTTCTCGGTATTAGTAGTAGGAGTAATCTTACTATACTTTATCGGAATAACTCGAACGGCTTTGCGATTACTAAACCCTAGTATTACGGAAATAGCGGCCGCGCGATTAGAACGAGTAGTACCGGTAGTTCCGCTACGATTACTATTAGTATTCGTATAAGTACCTTTCTTATTATCGTAAGCTTTAGCCTATTCCTTAATTATGCCCTATGCTTCTTATAGTACTCGGGCTTCTTTATAGAACTCGTTAAATAGTAGGCGCTATTTGTTCTTTATCTCGTACTTGAACTTAGAGTTTAGCTTATTCTATAACTTAAAGGAGTTAGGGACTTCTTTAGACTACGTAAGGAGCTTGCGGTATTCAACGATCTAGTCGTTAAAGGTATCTTTACCTTCTAGTTAAGTCATCGTACTAAGCTTAGTCTAAGCCTTAACTATCTATTCTTCTTTATTTTTACCCTAGCTTACGTCGAAGGCATCCTACATTTCCTCTAGGGATTGCTAAATATCGTTCTTATATATGTTCTCGACGACGAGGGTAAATAGCTCCTCTTCTATAATGCCTAGTATATAGTTAAAGGCTTACCTAACCTTATTAGTATCGAAAGTATTAGAGATCTTTACTTAGGTCTTAATCTTCTATAACTCATACTCGGAGCGCTATCCTTTAAAGGTTAGAGGATTACCCTATTTAACTCGGTTACGTAATACGTAATGTAGAACTACGTTAGAAGGAGCGGCACTAACTCCCCGAGGAATATAGGCTTGCTAAGCTCGAATAGTAGCCGGTATAGTCTACGATAGTACTACTTAAGGTCGTACGGACTAGGCTCGTATAGACTACGGTCGAGTAAAAGCTTACTAGTAGAGCTATTGCAAGGGATCCGATAGAGGCGGTTAGCGTAGTAGTAGTAAAGCATCTTCTCCCCTTTGTCGTAGTAGAGCAACATTAATGAGGTCTCGTTCTACTTAGGTTCTAGGGTTAATATACGAGTATTCGTTAAGCTACGTACGTATTATAGCTACTTTATCGGTTCGATACTATAACTACTACTTTAGGGCCTCAATTTGCTACTCGAGAGCAATCTTCTATTAGTTTAAAGTTTAAAGCCTATAATTTGCAAGGGTCCTAAGTTCTTTGTAAGCCTTTAACTAAGTCGGATCGGCGACCGCAATAGTTAATTACGTTAACTTCTTAGCTTCTCGCAACTTCTTCTCTAAATCTTTATACTTTATCTTCTAGGAGATAGCCTCGCTTATCCACTTCTTCTACTCGTAGGCGGTAGTAGTCTATATCCGCTAAAGTTATTTATAGGTATTATATAGATAAGCTATTCTATAGAACTAAGTGTAAGGGCGTATAGTAGTCTTCGTTACAAAGTCTATTATACTACCCGATACTATATAGATAGATAGATAGATATTTCATTTGCCTATTGTAGTGCCTTTCGGCCTATGTAGGTCTATTTCTATATATTGTTTTGGATAGGAAACTAACTTGGTTAGTAAAAACCTCCCTCCTATCCTATTTATAAGTATTGTTCTTCCTCGTTTCTTTGCTTTCCTTCCTCTAGGGTGTACTAGTGTTATGGTTGTTACCCTCTAACTACCTTGCCTACTACCCTACCCTCCTTTCCCCCTCTTCTTCCCTCCTTCTTATCTACTCCTTAGTTTCCCTTACTAGTGTAAATTGTTGTACGAATCCCTATTTAATAATCTACCTTACTATCCTCTTTAGGTCTTCTTTGCTTTAGATTAGCTTGTTATATTCCCTTTCTATTGCTTTTAGTCTCTAATTACTTCTACCTTCTAACTATTAGGGATAGACTAGTAGTATATGCTTAGGGTTCTAAGATTAGTAGCTACATTAGCAAGCTCTACTTTCGATTCCTAGGACGTTTCTTCTAAACAGGTAAGATCTGAGTCTAATATGTTTAGATCTAATTTAGATGGCTAGGCTTGCTTCGGCCCTGTTTAGGTCCTTATAGAGCTAGTAGTTGTATTGACCAAATTTGATTAGTACCTTTAGGGTTCCTAGTCTAACTTGTGTTTTGTTCTATTCCTACTCCTATAGGTATCTAGCAATTAATTCTACTAGGCTTTGTTTCTTTTCCTTTAGCTTGTTTTCTTTTAGCCTTATGTTTAGTCTTCGAAGCTCCTTCTCTAGCATTTCTCTTATTAGGACTCTATATTGCTCTAGGTCCTTAGCTTTCTAGGGAGTCATTTGTAGTCTATCTAGCCTCCTAGTCCTAATGCACTAAGCTTTTATCTTGTCTAGTGCCTTTTAGATAGTCTATTGGGTTAGGTATTCTATTGTCTTTACTATATATTAGTATCTTAGTCCCTTAAGGTATTGTTTAACTAGTAGTATCCCTAATTCTATCTCTACTATCCTTATTAGTATTGTTTTGTATACTCCTAGGATTTTCTTTAGGCTTTAGGTTTAGGATCTACTAATTGGTTACTTAATCCTCTTTAGTGTTCTCTCCTAGGCTATCTATATCTGTGCTCTATATAGTATTACTAGCTTGACAATTGCTTTGTACATAACTTTAGCCTTCTCGAATGTAGCCCCCTATATCGAAGCTATAAGCCTATTAATGGATTGTATGTTAGCATCTGCCCTCTACTTTGCCTTCTTTACTTATAGTCCTTAATTCAGTTTTGGATCTAGCTAGATCCCTAGTACCCTAAGTTCTGTTAATAGTTAGGTTTTAAAGCCTTAGATAGTGATTGATTGCTTTATATTATAGGTTGTTTTAGCCTTACTAAAATGGATAAGCTAGTATTTTTCTAGGGCAAATTTTGCTCTATGCCTCCTTACCTATTCTTTATACTCTTAGTACTTCTCTTCTAGGATCTTATAGTTGGTTTCTGTTATCTTAGACTAGGCTAGGATATTTGTATTATCTACAAACCCTAATGCTAATGTATTGTTTAATTCTAGGAGTAGGAGTAGGTCTACTACGAAGATAAGGAAGAGGATTAGGGAGAGTATTAATCCTTAGGGGATTCCCTTTTTAGTTAGTATTAGGTCTAATTTGAATTTGCCTAGAATAAGCTATATTGATCTTTCCTATAGGAAGGACTAGATGAATTAGACTATCTAGTTTAGTGTAGCTTTCTACTTGAGTATGTATAGGAGCCTTTTATAGGAGACATTATTAAAGGCTCCTAAAATGTTAAGGGAGAGGAGGGTTGCTACCTAGTTTTAACTATAGTACTAGATATGCTTGATCTGTTCTATAATTAGTTCCATAGCTATTAGTATTAACCTTTTCTTTCTTCTTCCTATCTAGCCTTTAGGAAGGATGTTCCTTTCCTTAATAAAGGTTATTAGCCTTTTAGTAACAATCTTCTCTAGTACCTTGCCTATTATATTGAGTAGGGCTATTAGTCTATAGGCTTTAAGCTATATGTAGTCCTCCTTCTAGGGCTTCCTTAGCACTACTGTTAGGGATTTCCTAAATAGTCTTAGGTAGTGTCCCAATACTAAGCTTTATGTAAAGATATTAGCTAGTACTAGGGCTAGCTCCTTCTTGTATACTTTTAGAAGTTTGTTATAGATCTTGTCTTCTCCTAGTGCCTTATTGCCTAGTATTTTCCTTAGGATCCTTTCTATAGTTTTAGGTTTGACCTAGGTATCTCTTAGTATATCTAGTAGTAGAGTCTCTAGTTCTTTCTCCTTTATGTCTAATAGGTCTACTTGTACTTTTCTATAGAAGAAGTGTTAGCCTAGGGCTCTTGCTTTCCTTTCTATTATAGTCTATATTTGCCCTTATTGGTCCTTAATGTCTAGGAATTGTAGTAGCATGTCCTTTTCCTATTTAGGTTTCCTTGCCTATTTAGCTATCCTCTACATTTCCTCTAGTTTCTTTGTAATTATCCCTATTATAGATCTCTATTCTTATATCTTATCTTTCTTAATCTAGATCTTCTTTTCCTAGTAGGCTTTGTTATAGTTGTCCTATACTTCCTAGGTATAGGTTTGTATCTACTACCTTCTAGCTTTCCTTACTACTTTGACTTTCCTTGTACACTTACTAGTCTAGTATAGTTACTAGTATAGTAAATGTCTCTTTACTAGGGTATGCCTTTTAGCTACCTATCTTAGGATTCCTATTAGTTCTTCTACTATCTTGTTAATGTCCTCTAGCTTTGGTAGGTATTTTGTTAAGAGCTCCTCTAGTTTTGGATCCATTTCTAGTTCCTCCCTAATCCTATCCCATTAGGCCCCTTTCTAGTTAAGCTTTTCCTCTAGTTCCTATTCCTAATTAGCCTAGACATTTAGCTTAACCTATACTAGGAAGTAGTCTAATAATTCTTCTAGTTCCTAGTTAACCCTATATCTTGTAATCCTATTCCTAATCTAATGTAATACAAAGCATAGGTCTAGTATGCTACTGCTTCCTCTTACCTCCTAAGTAACTAATCCCTTTAGGGTAACAATTTCCATTCCTTCCCTCTTCAATATGTTAATTAGCCTTCCTACTAGGAAGTAGTAAGCTAGGGTAAAGTCTAAGCCCTAGAGGGGGTAGTAGAGGTTGAAATCTCTAAGTAGGACTTAGTAGGTATTCCCCTAGATAACCCTAGGTATTCTTTCTAGGGTTTTTAGTTAGGTACTGCTTCTTGAGTCTAGTGGTAGGTTGTATATATAGTAGACTTGGAGTATACCTTAGGATGTTTCTACTTAAACTAATATTAGGTCCCTATCCTCCTATAGTATGGCCTACTAGGTCTCTATAGCTATCTCCTTACTAATGTAGATATATGTCCTTAGGGCTCCTTAGTTATAGATAACTAGGTAGTATCTTGGATCTTTAATAGTTACTAGTCTCTTTGTATATAGGTTAAGCTAGGGCTCTTAGATTGCAATAATGTAATGTTTTTTTAGGTTTAGTACTTAAAGGAAGCTCCTCTATACCTTATCTTTACTCTTGTTAACATTGTACTATATAATGTTTAGTAATGTTGCAATATTCATTAGGTTTTATCTATATCATTTCCTTATAAGTTTTCCTTTAGTCTTTCCTTACTTTAGACTAATATTTAACTAAGCTTCTTCTACCCTACTTCCTTTCCTACAATATCGAGGTATCTTAGTCTCCCTAGTTGCTAGTAGCTCTCTAGTACTAGTAAGGCCCTAAATAAGAACCTATTATCTTATCTTGACCTCTTTTGTAGTACCTAGCTAGGTTGCCTCTATACCTAGCTACCCTAGCTTGTTATATATCTTATTAGTATATTGATTCTAGCTTCCTTTGCCTTCCTAGCTACCTATATTCTTACTAGGCATTCCTTTGCCTAAGAAGGGTGTCTTTTGGTATAGTATGTATATCTTGCTTCTCCCTTGTATACTTTGCATTCTTTAACCTAGTAATCCCCTATATAATAGGAGCAGGTATTAGTTGTTTTTATGCACTTAGCTACTAAGTGTCTATAGTACTAATATTTAAAGCACTACATTATCCTATGGTTGCTTCTATGTACCTCTATTTCTAATCTTTTAAAGTCCTAGAATAGCCCTCGGTCTAGTACTATGTTAGCTTACTCTACACTCCCTACCTAGATAATTAGGGAGGACTGCTTCTTAGTCTCTTCGATTTTCCTTTTAATCTATGCTACTTTTGTAATCTTTAGGCCTAGGCATATAGCTTGGTTTTATCTCTATAGGTTCCTAATATCCTATTCTTTCTTAAAGCTCCTTATTATACTATAGGCTATGATTATGAATTACTATTAGGAGACCTTCGCAGTTTTCCCTATCTTGGTTGTCTATTCTTTTTGTATTTCTAGCTTCTTTTTGTCCTACTCCTAGGCTGTAAATAGCTTAATTATCCCTTTCCCTTCGTTCCTAGCCCTAATAACCTCCTTAACTGCAATTCTTTCTACAATCTCTTTCCCTAAGAGTCCTTAGATTTCCTTTTACTCCTATAGGTCTATAATATAGACTCTAACTACTGTCCTTAGGGGTTTTAGCGTCTCCTAACTAGCTACTACTACCTAGGTACGGTAGTTTAGGCTTGTCTCTTGTTGTTTCTTCGTAATCTTTGCTACTACTATATTAGCTACCTTTGTAATCATGTAGCCTACTTAATTATGGATTGCTTTTAGTCCTCTAAGGAGTTCTAAGATTATTATCCTATATACCCTCTCCGGGGTTTTTCTATCTTCCGCCTTTAGTACTTCCTCTACCCTAGTATATAGTACTTTCTATTCGTCCTCCCTCCCTTCCTAACTGTTTTCCCTTCGTCTCTAGTTGTTCGCTACCATTTTTTTATCCTATCCTAGTATATGTTCTACCCGATACTATATACTAATTTGTATCGAATTCGGCTTAACTATCCTAATCTATAGGATCGAACTTGGAAGGTTCTATAAAGAAGTCGTTTAAGTCGATCTTTCGCTTATACTAGTCTAGATCGTCCTCGTTATTATCTAAGCGTTAGTCCGGGTCTAGTATTAGATCTTCGTATTACTCGAATGGAATATCCGGATAGTCGTATCCGAGGCGCTAGTTATAAGGCAAGATTATATCGACTTGCTCGATAAACGTAGTACTAATCGGATCCGTACTATCTTCTTTAGCTTCGTTATTAGACTTAGCGGGAGCTAGCGTAGATCTATGCGATAACTTGTCTTCTAGAAATGTATCTAGAGTTTAAGGCATCTTAGGTAATTAAAAGGTTTTAGACTTCTAAGCGGTACGTAACGGCAATACTAGTAGTTACTACGACCGTCCCTACGTCTAGCTATTATCGTAGAAGTAGATAGGTACTATTACCTCCTTCGTAGGAGACATACGCCTAGCTAAAGACTCGCGTTATTGTATAACTTTACGCCTAATACGGGCACGTGTACTATTATCGTATAGATAGCTATTCTTAGCTTCTAGTACCTAGATGTCTAATTCCCTATTATTATCCTCTACTCCTATCTAGAATGCTAGTCTTCTTTCTAAAGGAAGATTACGCCGATACTCTAAGCTTCCGAAGCTCTTTCTATAATAACCTATAAAGCCCGATCCTTTACTTATTAAAGGTTTTGTAGCCGCTACTCGGAAGGGGTTAGTAGGTAAGAGCTCGGGTTCTCGCCGAGTTAGAGGTTATAGGCTCTCTTAGGGCTAGAGGAAAGGCTATAATAGTAGTGCCGGCTTATTATCCTTTAGTATAGCCGAAGTCGTAGGAGTAGCAATGTTAGTATCGATACCGTCGCGTATAGGAAATGTCCGTCGATAAATCGGTCGTAGTAGTAATATAGGTATATTAGTGCCCTCTAAGAAGGCTCTATCTTCCTCGTTTTCCTCCTCTTACTACTACTTACGCGCTTGCGCTACTCGGTGTTCCTTAAGCGCTTAAGTACCTTTAGCTTTAAGATTAGTTAATTGAGAGAGTACCCTTCGCTAGGTATCTAGATCTAGCTATTAACTAGACATAGGACAATGATAGTAAGTAGTATATAGAAACTAAACTATATAAGAGACCTAGAATAAAACTATAGTATATAGAAACTAAGTATAGACTATAAAGACTAACTATATAGTTAGTACCTAACCTAACTTCCCTCGCTCTCGCTCGAGCGGTAAATACTATTAAATAGTTCTATAGTAGTCGTGTCGCTACTATGTAACTCTTTCTTAACGTATTTCGGGTTAAAAGCCCGACTTGACTAGGTCTATTAGCGATTCTTAGAGGACGCTACTTTCGACTAAAGGTTCGTAATACGGTAATCCTAGTAATCTACTATCTATTCCTAACGCATACGACACTATAGATAGCTAGTCGTTCTAACTAGCTATATACGCGCCCGTTTAGCGTTACTCGAAGATAAAAATTCTTCCTAACGATAGTATACCGTACCGACACGTTTTCGGTAGCCCTAAAACCTTCTATTGTTCCTTGCAATAGACTTAATAGGTAGTACGACAAAATGTTACGAGATAGTATAGATTGGATAGAAGACGAGTTATCGTACGGGTCTATCTAGAGGTAGAAGGAAGCGTACGAGGAAGTATCCTCGCTAAGACTTGATACCTAAGGTATATAACCTCTAGATCTAGATAGTTACTCCGTAACAAGTAACTAGCTATACGAAGTAGCGATATACGCGAAGCGTATTCGAAGCGCTAGAGGTACGAGAGAATACGTAGATAGGATAGCTTAACGAGGAGTTAGGTTTGTCTATAGCTAGGGATAGCTATACTAGGAGAAAGGGGATAATTGTAAGGACCTCGATAAGGTAAGGTCTCTTACTAAGCTATAAGTATACTAAGCGGCGTGCGCTAGGGGCGTACGCTAGACGTACGTAACCCGTATAGCCTTTTTAACTTAGTACGCTACGTAATCCTTTTAGGAGGTACTTATTAGTTCTACTACCTACTATATTATCGGTTAGGTAGGTGTTCTATACGTTACTATATACCTAGCCCCTAACACGTATTTATCGATAGCTAAGTATATAAGCCGCTTTAGTCGATAAGGCTCTTAGCTATATAGAAGTAGAAGCTAAAGAGTCGACGACGCTATTACGCTAGTAACCTTAAGTAGTATTATATTCTTAGAGTAAGTCGTCCTTACTAAGCTTATTAAGAAGTATATAAAGAAATAGGGAAAGGACGGCTTCTAGCGTAATATATCGTATAAGTAGATAATAGAGATAAGAAGGAGTTATAGTACTATTAAGAAGCTATAGGGTCGAATAGTTACCGCTTATAAGTAAATAATTAATCTAGAAGAGGATAGAACCTATACTAACTCTAGTACTAAATACGATAACGAATATAAGCGACGAATAAACCGAATACTAGTCGCTATAGAAGAGATTAAAAAGAAGGGTAGGGATAAAGAAGAAACTAAGAAGAGGATAGATAAGGAGGCAATATAGGCGTAGCGCCGAAGGCGTAACCTTACGAAGCTATAGTCGAAGAAGCGTCGATAATAATATAAAAGACGACAAGTAACGCCTAATTTAGCTATAGAAGCTAGTAACTATAGTAGTAGTAGTAGTAGCGATATAGACGCGTATATAGACTCTAGCGAAGATAAGTATTCGTCTAATAAGGATAGGAATAGGCATAATCTACTAGAAGAGGTCTATTCGAAGCCTCGAAGGTAGAGCTAGATAATAATAATAACTCGATACCCTTACTACGTAGAACGCTAACCCGATAGTTAGTCGAGGATACTACGATACTAACGCCCTCTATAAATACTAGTAAACGTACTAAAAGGAAGAGGGATAGTAGAAGCAAGGTCCTAACTATAGAAGAGATACTAGCGAAGATTACGGACGCTATAATAGATAGTAGGATTAAGAAACGGAGGTATAATAACGATAATAGGCTTCGTAAGGAAGTTAAACGAATAAAGGGGAAGCTAGGGGATATAAAGAGTATACTATCTACTATAGCAAATAGACTTCCGCTAGTAGACGCTAATAATCCTACTCTAATTAGTCCTAGAAGCGCTAGTATAGGCGGTAGTTTGCCTAACTTTAATAAAGCTAAGTTTATAGCGTTTATAGCTAATCCTAATAGCTATTTAGGGTAATCTTCTATATTATATTAGTAGTTATCTAAAGCGTAGCGTTAAGGGCTATAGAATAGTTAATTGTTATCCTTTCGAGTCGCTAAAAAACATATTATAGTCCTAATATATATAATAGAGCGCGTATACGATTATATATACTTGTAATATATAGTTATTAAGAAATAGGAATAGGTAGGGTATAGCTTAGTAGCTATATATATATTAGCGGAGTAAACGACGCCCGGCCGAGGTTCGGCTATATACTAATTATTCCTCTTCTTCCTCGACTTCTAAATCTATGCCCTATTTAGTAATACTAGAGCCGATACTATCGGAGTCGCTTTCGCTAGCGCTATTATACAAAGCTCCTAGCTATTCGTCGAGAGGTATATTACTATATAGGTATAGTAGTTCTACTATAGAGGATAGCTTTATATTAAGGCGCGTATTCGTCTAATTGCCGCCTCGTAGGCTCGTAAATAGGTTAGTTAGTAGTATAGCTATTATATAGTATATAGCGATAGGCTAACTATCTATATATTGTTAGAATTCTAGTACCTAATATACGAATAGACGAATAGTCTTTCTAAAGCTATATTCTACCTCTATTCTTGCTTTCGATATCTATTTATTAAACTTCCTCTTTAGGGATAGTAGCTTCTTAATATCTACGCCTCTAGGCTATAGACAAATAATACTATATAAATAGTAATATACTAGATCGCTATAGAGATATAGATGCCGTCGCTTTTTGCCTATCTTTATAGGGGTTATTAATAGCCGTCGTATCCGCTAAGGGATACGGGAATTCTAATATATATCCTAGTCGTTCTCCTTGCCTAAATATAGCCCTATAAGCGACGATAGTATACTATTAGGTATTATTATTGCCTAGAATTTAAAGCTATACTTTTTCTTATATCCTATATAGAATAGACGCTATTTATTATAGTAGTCGACTATCGGTCTAGGCCTTATAGTATCTCTAAAAGTACTATTAATAAAGCCCTAGAAGTTGCCCTTCTATCTAGCTCTTTTAACCTACCTTATAAAGGTCTAAAGGACGTAATATCGTCGTAGGCGTAGGTACTAGCGTATCTAGTCGCTAAACTACTTATAAATGTAGTCGATTATAGCGCCGAATATTCGCGAGAGATAGTAAGGCTTCTAGCTAAAAACAAGCCTAATATAGATCTAGGTTAATAGAAAGGCTAGTCGATAAAGGGCGAGGTAGAAGGCCTATATAGGGTCGCATTAATACCGGTTTAGCTACTTAATCGTATCTATTCGTAGTATAATAACGAGGTATCGTATTTCTTCCTTATTAAACCTATATTACTAATTAGTACTATATAGTATATAGTAGTAGTAAGGCTATTATTACTTCTACTAATAACCTCGACTTCTATATTATTATCGACCTTAGCTAACTTCTATCGATACGATAATACGCCTATTCTATCGATATTAACGTACCTAAGCAAGCGCCTAGACTAGTTATTACTTATAGTATTAAAATTGAACTCTTAGACAATATCGTTAACTCGAATATTAGATAGTAGCTTATATAGCTACTTCTATACCTTGTAACCGCTACGTAGCGTAATTACTATAGCTACTAGTAGTAAAAGTAGCTCATTTTCGTCTATCCGGCTACCTACTATATCTACTACTAAACTACCGATATACGAAAACTTAGAATATATTAAAGAATATAATATCTATATAAGATTAGAAGAGCTAGAGATATATTAATAGAGGAGGCAAACTAGTCTATATATAGAAGGCTCTACTTCTAGATTAGGTACTAGAGCGGCCTTCGAAAGTGTCTACTAGGAGGTACGTAATCCTTCTATTAAACTATAGAAGATCTCTACTACTAGGGCTTATCTTTATTACTATAACTAGTCTACTTATATATAGTCTAATTAAGCGAGATAGCGGATCGATTCTTGACTATAGGATCTAGCTATTAGTAGCTAGATCGTTTCCTAGAAAGGGCCCCCTTATCTCGAATAGGTAGCTATCTAGCTATTACTAGTTAGCCTCCGCTAGTAGGGATTACCCCGATCCGCTATCTCGCTTAATCGGACTATATATACTATTTCTAGTCTATGTAGTCCAAGTCAGTTAGTGTGTTTCAAGTCTTGGCAAGGATCCCTCAACCGGACCTGCTCGTGTCCCTGCTTAACATAAAATTTGAGTTGCGGAGGCCTGGGGTGTGCCTGTCGATCTTATTATTTGGCTTCAGGGGCCCCGGCCACCCCACCTCGCCGTTTGATACCATCCCGTACTACCGGTACCCCAACTTCCTGCACGCCTTCGCCTTCACCCACCCTTCGGTCTTGCAGTCGAACGTACACGAACCTCCTGCCAACAATCCGATCAGCCATCCATCATGTATTGGTGCTGTGACACCTGCGACCGCGAATTCGGCTCAGAGCAGGCATGCAATCAGCATATGAATGCTCTCGGCCATGGGGGAGAACGAGAAGGAAAACGATTGTTTGAATGCCACACTTGCAGCTTCTCGTCGCTGCATGAGTCGGACACTGACGACCACATGGACCGATATGGCCACTGGCAACCACAATTTGACTGCGAGGCGTGCAGCACGAGCTTCTGGAGCAATGCTCAAGCTATCTCGCACATGAACACGGCCAACCACTGGCGAAAGCATTGGTGCGCTGATTGCGAGCGAGGCTTCCAGAACGCAAACAATCTACGACAGGTAAGCTGGCCTGGCTGAACCAGACCATCACCGTCAATGACAATCGCTTGACATAGCACTTGAATGGCGCTACACACCGAGCGGGAAGCATCTCTTGTCCCTTCTGCAAGAAGCCTCACACCACGGCAAGCGGAGTGGCACACCATATCGAGACAGCGTCTTGCCCAAAAGCACGCACTCTGAATCGCGAGACGGTCTACAAGATCATCAATGCAAGGGACACCACCGGCCTGATTACCAACAAGCAGCTTACGTGGCGCTCTGAAGATAACAACGACTATGTTGCAAACGAGGCTAGCTGGAACGGCTGCGCTTACGAGTGCTATCTGTGCCACAGACGCTTTGCCTCACTCGACTCTCTGAATCAGCACCTGAGCTCGCCCCTGCACAAGCAGAAAGTCTATCACTGCTTCGGCAGGATGTGCGGAAAGCAGTTCTCTGCCATAGCACAGCTATTCAACCATCTTGAGAGCGAAAGCTGCGGAGCTATGAGATTCGGCCAGGTTCAGCAAGGAGCAGCAGCTATTCTAAGCGGACGGAAAATGATCGCATTCTAGACGAAAAGCAGGCATTATTCCGAAGGTCGCACCCTGGAGCTTCCGTCGTGCTCTCAATATTGTATCCGAACACACTAGACAGTTTCCACTACAGACCGATGCCCTTTGTCAATCCACCTGTTGGCAAGCCGCCCGCCACTCCGCTCACAGCACCCGTTGCCGCGCCAGTAGGCAGTCCCTCGGTCAATCCTGATGTTGGTAAGCCGTCGGTCAAGCCTTTGCTTGGGAGACCGTCAGCTACGCCGCCTACAGGACCGGGCAATCCTCCTGTCAGGCCCTTCTTGGCCTCTTCGTCATCCTTCTTGATGCTCTCATTCAACGCATTGGCCGCCTGTCCTGTGGCAGCTTGCCGCTTGGTCAGCTCTTCATACTGCTTTCGCTGTTCGGGAGTCGCTTGGCCATTCTGTCTCTTGACTGCATCTTCCAGTTCCTTCTTCTGCCTGGCCTGAAGATCTGATTGCCTCTTTAGCTCTCGTGCACGCTTCAGCTTCTCTTCTTTCTTCTGGGCTGGATTGAGGTCGAGGAGAGCCTTCTCGTCAGAGCCTATAGCTAGAAGGCCTGCAACGTTCAGTCCTTCACCGCTGCCGAGTAGCCCACCGCCGAGACCGCCAAGAAGGCCACCGTCTCCGCCGCTGCTGTCTCCGCCGAGAGGGCCGGCGCCACCAAGTGCATTGGTGGCACCGAGGGAATTCGAGGCCAGTGAGTCCACAGGGCCGGACGATGACCCGCCCGATGGAGCTGGCGCCACTCCGTTCGTTGCGCCCGTGCTCGTTGGTCCCGAACTACCACCGCTGGCATGGCTTGCTGCACACTGGTCCTTCAGATCCTGCATGGCTTCTTGGACAATTTGGTCTCGCGGCCTTGGATCACCGGCTGCCTGCGCATTGGTGGCATGCTGTTCCGCTGCATCTTGCCTAGATGCAAAAAATGAGAACATCAGCATATATTTGAGTGAACGGGGCGACGCTCGATTGATACTTCTCTTACCATGTATACTTCTTGCGTGGTGGCTTGGCTGGAAGCGCAGCGGCATTATTGCCAGAAGAGCTTCCGCCGCTCGAGGCCGCTCTATCCTTACAGCAGATAGGATATCCATTGCTGTGCTGCAGCGGAATGATCGGCTGGACCGTTTGGATTGGCATGCACGCCATACGTCGACCAGGTCGAGGCGGTGTACTCCCTTCATAGATATACATTTGTGGGCTCACTTTGTCAACTCGTGCTGTCTGGGACGCGCTTTGGTGCCACGCATTCGCCGCCGCGGCATTTGCGAATGTCATGACATGGGTCGGCTGCGCCGTCTGACCGTCTACCAGATATGCGTAGAAGAGCCCCTCGGACGAACTTCCAGCATTCCCTCCGGGGACAGCGCCGTTCTCGCTGGCCATCGCCTGCTGCAAAAGCTCTGGATCCGTTGGTCCAAGCATGCGGTCGAGTTTTGCCATCTCTTCGTTCTCCTTCGCTTGCGACTCCTGGAGTCGTTTAGCATAGGCCTGCTGTTCCGGCGTGGCCTTGCCGCCTTGCTGCCGGACTTGGTCCTGAAGCTTCTTCATTTCAGCTTGTCGCTTCATCTCGTTCTTCTTTGCCATAGCTGCTTTCTGTGCTTTCACAGGCTTCTTTTCAGCCGGATTGAGGTCGAGCAATGCCGGATCATCAGAGCCTATATTGTAAGAGGTACAGGTAAGTACGTGCACGTGCATCCGAGTCTTCTCGATGATTACTTACCGAGTCCTACCAATCCAGCCACATTGAGTCCTTCTCCGCCACCCAACAGTCCACCTGCAAGCCCACTGACTCCTCCCAATGTGTCTCCAAGGCCACCGCCCGTGAGGCCATCAGTAAGTCCGCTGGTTGCGCTGAGTGGACCATCGCCGCTTGTGAGCCCGCCTGCGACTCCGCTCAGAAGGCCTGCCATGATTTCCTATCGATACTCACACAGCTCACTCCGAGACGATCGAAGTGCAGTTCTGGTTGAATTGCCGATACAAGTTTTTCACCTCCTCGAGAGATTCTTAGGAGGCAAAAGCTCTGAGTACACCCGCCGATTCAACCACGGGCCAGCATGACGTCTGGGTGCGAAGTCATTCGTGTAGCTGGCAGCGTATGATGGCATTCTGCATTTTCCAATGCTGCAAGGACATTCCACCGGTTTCGAAGGATAGTTTGCAGGCCTGTGAGTGCTAGTAGGGTTAGCGACTAGGCCTATTCGAGTGTTGTCTCGAAGGCAATAAAGCCACCCTCGGGTGTCAATCTCGTGCGGTTAAAATAGTAACATATGGAAGCTTAATTGCTACCTCCTTGGTAGCATAGTGCTATATAGTTTGCATATGTTAATCTACGCGTAATCGAAGTAAATATATCCATTATAGCCGCCAAGCTTATACTATTACTCGAAGGGGTAGACGACGACTTAGAGACTTAGGTTTTAACGCGACAACGGCTTATATAGAGGTATTAATATATCGTTACCTCCGTAGCGAATTTGATACTTAACTAGAGCCTATTTGAGGACCTAACTAACTAGATCTAGCGTAGAGTAAGGGCTCCGGATAATAGAGAGTCCTTCCGTATATCTACCTACGTAGTAAACTAGTCTATAGACTATGAACATAACGAGAATATCCGTAGGCTCTATCGGCTTATAAAGAGCTAGATTGATCGTCTTACTACCGCCATTTAGGGTAATCCTAAGTACCGAGTAAACTATAAAGGTTATAGAGCTACGGTACGACAAGTAGTCTATATCTTGTACTAGAGATTAGCGTATCCGGATCGCTAGTACGGACAATCCACGCTACTTAGTAGCTATCCGAGTACTACGTGTCGCATATTCTATAGAGCCCTTTACGAGATCTACGAGCGTTATAGCGATTTGATCCATTAGTAGCCTAGTCTAACGTACGAGAAGCTTTACTAGTACGGATAGCGAGTAGATATCCTTAATAAAGACGGCTTCTACGAGGGCAGGGTATAGGGCTTTATCGATAGCGTATTCTAGTCGTTCTATATACCGCAAGACCTAACAATAGCGAAGGTAGTATATAGCCCTTATTACAAGGGTTAGGGTCTCAAATACTAGGCCATAACGGTACCGGATAGACTCGTAGTTTATATATCGTTACTAGAGGTTAGAGCTTATTACGATTAGACTATGTTCTAGCGTACGGATCTAGAAGAGCGCTTTACTAATCTATTCGAAGATAGGCCGCATCTCTTCGTCGTCGGCGACAATGCCTATTATAGGTTATATAGCTATATCGCTCCTTTTACGTACGCGTAGGGTTATCGATACCTCGAGTTAAACGAACGGAAATTCAATACTAAACTATCGTTAGTCCGGATTAGTATAGAATAGGCATTTAGAAAGATAGAAACGTACTAGTCGCTCAATTACTTCTATAACAACCTCTAGCCTATAAACTAGCCGATCGTACTATTCTAGAGAGTATCGGTTTTCCTACATAACTATATAGTTTATCTCTACTAGGAAGATGCGCTAGATCTACGTATTCCGGACGTAATTGGGGGCAGATTTAAGTATAGAGCGCCGACGCTTAATGAATATATAGGCCTAAATGTGCCTAGCGATAGATAGTAGTTATTGTTATTATAGTAAAGAAGAAATCTAATAGTATAGCGGAATACTAAGATCCGGCTTAGGTATCGATATTGGGTACTTTCTATAGGACTCGTAGTATATAAGAAATAACGGATAGAAAGAGTATGTATACTAAGCATCGAAAAGCTTACTAATTTGTTAGAGGATATAGACATTACAAATGCTAGCGTTTGTATTGAATATCGCCGAGCTACTACTAATACCTAAATATCAAATTACCTACTAAAATTATTCCTCAACCCTACTAATATAGTATCTAACTTATTGTCCTACTTCTTATATCTCTCCTTATTGTTACTACTTATCTTGTTTAGCTTATTATCGAGTATACTATTACGCTCGAGCTATTCCTACCTCCTAGCTACTTTACGCTTAGCTTCCCTCTTGTCTCTTATCTTATTACGTTCCTTTATATTATTAGCTAACTTCTATATAGCGATAGTATTGTTATTCTCGCGCTCTATCTATGCAAGTTCGGCCTTAAGTTTACGTTCTTCGATGCGGGTTATAGCTATAAAGGCGTCTTAGACAATAGCTAATTTCTTACGAGAAGCTACTAGTATCTCCGAGTATTGTCTATTATCCTATAACAATATTAAATTAGACGTCTTCTATAACCCTTCCATTATTATACGCTATTCTATATGCAAGGCACCTTGTATAGCACTAGAAGCACGAATAGATCTAATGTTAGCGCGGCCTACGTAGGCCAATTCGATACCTCTAGGTCTATTCTTACTAGTAAGTAACAATATCTCTATCTCCTATCCGGGCGTCTTCTACTAACTAAGAGCGGCTATTCTTATCTTATTCTTTGTAGTCTCTTACGCCTAACGGACGATATTAACTTTATGCTAATCTTCTAGCCTTGCTTTACGTTTATCTCGCATAGTAATAATATTATTAAGTAGCTCTTCTTTACGGTTAGACATCTTTAGCTAAGAATAATAGTATCTACCCGATGGATCCGTACGCTACCTAACGAAGCCTTTCCGCCCTATACTATTACTAAATATTATCCGTTCGATATGCGAAGGTACTATTATGTTTGCCTCTACGAGGTCCTTGCGAATAAGCTTCTAAAACTAGATAAGAGGTATCTCGGAATATTGCTTAGCTCTAGTAACGATAATCTCGAAGAGGCGGATACGAGACAACCCGCTATCGAGGTAGAAACGAGGACAGTGTTCCTTAATAGGAGACCCGTTATTCTCGAGGCTAGGTTTACCCTCGCCGCTATTATTACTATCTAGGTCTTCGGTATTATCTTCTTTATTATCGTTAGCTTTATAACTGTCTTCTATAGTGCCTGTTTCGCTACTATCGGAAGCCCCTATTCCCTCTCCTTCCTCGTTACCCTCGGTTAAGTTAGCCGTTACGGCACTATCTATAGTACTAGACTTCTTATTTCTAGTAGCACTCGCGGCTTCGTTCTTCTTCTTCTTATTTACCTTCGGAGCGCGCTATTTAGCTACTAACGATAGTATTAGACTACGTACTCGCTTATATAGCGATTAAGTACGCTTCTACGCCTTTAGTATATCCTTATTATCCGTTTCTACGGTTGCTTACTAACCTCTCGGTACCGGCGTAGGAGACGCCTCTAGTAGCGAAGATTAACTCGAAGAAGGCTCTAAACTATGTCCTAGGATATAAGGTACTTTAATACTAGTACTATCGAGTCGCTAACTACTAATAGGCTCCAAGTTTACCGCCTACGATTAAGAACGTTGTCTCTAAGCCTAATTAGTCTACATCGCCTTTAATTCAAATACTAGATACCTTATTCTATCTATATAGAAGTCTTCTAGCCGGTTCTATAATACTAATCTACTCTAACTATCTATTACTATAAACGAAAGTAACTCTAGCGGAAAGCGCTATATTCTAACCTCTCGAGGTACCTACCTACCTATATCTTTAAACGCTAGCGGAGCGCTAACTTCTCGATAACTATCGTCGATATTGTAGTACCTAAACTAACTATATACCTACGGTAGCGGACTTACGAAGAACGGAGCTATAATATTTACTAATAATAGACAATTATATGAAAGAGTAGGGCATTTAGTAATAGTAAGGTTAGAAGCGGTAACTATTAGGTTATAGCTATAGTAACTAAGGCTTCTTCTAGATACTACTAGGCGATAAATAGTATGCCTACAAAGCCTATTATCGCGGTTACAAGTTGCCCGCCGCGGGTCAACTCGTACTACAATCTTCATGTGACTAAACCGCTTCTAGCAGGAGCGGAAGGTTATTCACTGACCGCTAGCACTAGTGCGGAAACCCGCCTAGCACCGGCACTCGAGTGTAATCTTCGAAACCGGTGGATTACAGATACGCATTTAGCATGCATAGCTCCATCCTCCGCATCCTCCTCGAAGCTCTGCGACCTGAACTTCCACTCTGCAAGAACCTGTTCCGGCAAAGCGCCATCTCGCATTGGACCTGTGGCAGGCTGCAGCGACATATGCGGACCGGCTTGGACTTCGGTCATGCAGGTCCGAAGCCTAAGGCCCAGTGTGTTGTCCACTTGCAGTAAGGCTATGTCATGGTGCGTTGGTATATGCGACCGCGAAAGTCGGCCTGTAGCGCACATGCTGAGTTCGAGGAAACACGCGTTACGCCGAGTGAGCCGGATATTCGCACAGCGACCGCATCTTTCCCTCTCCTCGTTGCAACATCCGCAGCGTCGATTGCATGCGATTTTCCATGCACATCTGCCATTGCTAGTCGAGAATTCTCATAGCTGTCACGATGTCGACGCAGTCGGAGTCGGACACACTCACTGCGCCATCACTCTATTTTAGAAGCGACTATCACGTTGCAGGTGGACCATACATTGTCGGCTGCCATGGAGGGAGAAACCCAGTGGAAGACTGGGCCGTCTGGTTGCTTACAGTTGATTTACAGCAAATGAGGCCTATCGTTGAGAAGTAAGCTTGCGATTGCACGGACTATCACTGTACTGGTCCCGGGGTGTGCCTCTAACGAAATATCAGAATTGAAACGAAGAGCGCGGCGACAAACACCAAATATCTCTGGGAGATCAAACAATTATACGGCGGGTGTACGCTTTGGCATCAAGGTAATGGGATCCCGAGGCCTTTGCACTTCGTCATTAATGAGCATACTGCTGATGGATCATGTCTTTGGGCTTTAGATTCTGGATACGGTTTGGCTTTGCAGCATGGACAGAATGGCGCAGACACAATCGTCGTGCTCGACCAGAGAAAAGAATATTCAATGCCCCTTTGGATCACAAGGGGAACGGCGACTTGGGAGACTGCTTATCGACCGGAAGATATCTATTCGTGAGTTATTATGTCATCGGCGACACATCAACAGAAGAGGCTAACATACCCAGGATCTCGCCCAAACACATTGAGGGCGTCAGCAACGTTTCCATGTTCTGTTGCGAGAGATCTGATGTGATTCGTCTCAGCTTCTATGAGGGTAACACTAAAGAAACGAATTACAGAAAGGCGAAAGACCATCAGCAACAGTGGGTCATCAAATCTTGTGGGGATACGCAAGTAAGTTTCCGGTCGTGCAGTTTGTTGTGTGGGAGTGGTGCTGATTGTTGGACGTCAAGTGGTCGTTGCTTGGCAAGGTTGACCAACTGGAAAAAGAAAAGGCGGAAGCGGAGGGCAAGCATCAGCAAGCTGTTGGCGACCTGGCTGCCGCAGAGGCTCGAACGGATGGAACTGCGAAGGAGAGGGACGACGCAAGAATGGTGTGTGGTTTCTGACAGCTTTCCTGACAAAGTGCACAAGCTAATGTAATGCAGCGAGAAGCAGAGACCCGAGAGCGACTCGAGGAAGCAGAAGTAGAACTAGCGCGACTAAGAGCACAGCTGAAGGAAGCAGAGGATGCCCAAGAAGAACAGGAGAAGTCCTGTGCTGCGGACAAGGCTGACCTGAAGAACAATCTTGACGATGCTGCCCAGCGTGCGAAAGACTCCAGCAGAGCCATCACGAAACTGGAGAATGAGCTCCGAGATGCGAGAGCGGACGCCGAAGAAGCTTCGAATTCTCAGAAGCAGCGAAAGGAGAAAGCAGATGAGGAAGCCGCTGCACACCAGAGGGAGCTACATGACGCCAAGGCGAAGGCTGATCGACTGGAGAGCGAGAACGGTGCGCTGAAGAGGGAACAGGAGGCCTTAAAGACGGAGTTAGACACACAGAAACAAAAGATCAAAGATTTGCGTGCCCAGCTAGGCGACGCTCAAACCAATTCCGACTCTGCAGCAAGCAGGCTGGCTGACCAGGAAGCGGCATGTGCCAGCGAGAAAGCAAGGCTACAATCGAAGCTTGATAAAGCCGTGGAAGATCGAGATCGACTGAAGAAAGAAAAGGCTGACGCTGAAGACGCGCAACTTGCAGCTGAGACTGCAAAGGACCAGGCGGAGAAAGAGAAAGCAGCTTTGCAGGATGAAAAGGATAAGTTGCAGAAGACATCAGATGCTTCTAACAAAGCAGATGCAGAACAACGAGCCAAGGCCAGGTCCTCTCAAGAAGCGCTTCAGTCGCAGCTTCAGGACGCACGTAAGGCACAGAAAGCCAGGGACAAGGAAATTCAAGATTTGAAGGAGTCACTGGCCGAAAGGGAAGCCGATGAGAAGGCTGCCCGCGAGGCACAAAAGGCTGCTGAAGCCGCGCGAGATGCCGCCGTGGACGAAGTCAAGAAGCGCGAGAAGGAATCGGCGGATGGCAAGAACAAGGACACCCAAACCATTGAGGCTCTCCAGGCAGAAAAGGAAGATCGAACCAAGAAGCTTGCCGACTGCCGTCGAGATGAAGTGAAGAACGGCAAAGAGCTAGACCGGCTGACACGAGAGAGGCCAGAGTTGATGCGTCGAGCCGAGGAGGCAGATGAGGATGCAAAGAAGGCACGAGAGCAGTTGGAGAATGCCAAGCAGAAGAGACGTGATGCTGAGGACCAGCTCGCAGACGAGAGAGATCGCACCGCCGACCTCCAGAGAGACCTTGACGATGCCAAGAAGGAATTGGAGGCGTTGAAGAAGAAGGAGGAGAAGCGTAAAGCAAAGAAAAGGGACAAAGATCCAAAGAATGTGCTTGACCCAGGTTGCAGCGAAACGATTGCCTGGGAGAAAGGACCAGGACCTGCGACCAGTCCTTCGAGTAATATGCCAAATCCCGGTGCTCTAGATGATGGCTCAAGCGATGCTCAACCAAAGGGACAGGCTCCAGTTGCACCTGGCACTACACAGGCACCACAGCCAGGATCATCTTATCGGCCCCCAACCGCCGGCAACGGCTCAACACAGAAGCCTGTTGTAGTGCCTGCGAACAGCAATGCTGGTGGTGCTCATAAGCCGAGTGATGAGGGAGCGACTGTCACACAGCCACAGCCACAGAGATCGACTAAGTCGCTCAGAGAGAGTGGTCAAAGTCAAGCAATGGTGAACGTGCCATCAGAAGGCCAAAACGGACCATCGATTAAGCCGACAAATGAGCCTACGCAGCCTGCGACCAACAAGGATGAGGAGCTCAAGAGACAGCTTGCTGATATGGGAGATCAGCTGAAGAAGATGCAGGAGCAGCTGGATAAACAGCAGAACAAAGGATCGAGGGAGCCAGGACAGGCTGGTTCAAAGCAGACTGACCGTGAGGAAGAAGTTGACAAGGAGACGAAGAATATCCTTGACGCGCTGATGAGTCCAACAAAGGAAACTCCTCCAGCAACCTGTACGGATCGCTGTCCAACGTGCAAGAGAACATTCTCGGACTGAGAAGCATCCCGATACAGTCTAGACCTTGATGCGGAACGGGGATGCGATCATGAACTTCACATGAGGTGTGGCCATTTGTGCTGCGAAAGTACTGTATAGCCGGTTGCTAACAGAGCTCGTCTGAGTCGTCTCGGTCGGGTCGCCGATGGCAAGCATCCGAATAATGCAACCTGTGCCATGACTGCGCTCTGTAACCAGAAAATCAGCAGAGAGTCTCTAGTCCAATTCAAAGCCAGGCACAACCTGCCGAAACATTGCAGTGATCCAGCCATCTCCGCTGCCAAGCATCCGAGGCAGCATCACTAGCGTTCCCAATTCATCCTCTCATTTGCCATGTCGTTCGATAAGTGAACACAAAAAGAGCCACATCACGCCTAATGTGACTTCACACGGGGATATTGAACACAAGTTCCCGATGGGACCGTTTTGTGAGTGGTGGAAGGTCGCAAAGTCGTTCAGCTAGGCCGGCTCGACATTCACCTACTTCGTTCCCCCAGCAATCATGTGAGAGAGATGGATCTTCGCATCGTCTGGAGCCCCGCAAACTAGTCTATTACCACCTTGTGAGGCTGCTGCTATAATTTGAAAGACGTCCGCAATATCAGGCGCAGTGTAGCAGTCCAGCTTTCTATCACACCTATCAACTCAAGATCAACTCTCCCTAGCTATCATGCGTTTCGCTACATTGATCGTGAGCAGCTTGCTCACCATCGCTTCAGCCATTGCACTTGCTACCGTCGAAAAGCGAGACGCCGCTAGCATCATCAGCGCAGTCAAGAACATCCAATCCAAGATCACCACCCTCAACAGCACTGTGACTTCATTCAACAAGGGCGACCTCGATGGTCTGGTCAAGGTATTGAAGATCCAGCAGCAATCCACCGATGTTGGCAACGCTGTCAAGTCGGCGACTTCGACCGCACAAGCATCACAGCCCATTCCAGCCGACACTGCTACCAGCACACCAAACAACCAGGTCGCCGCTGCTGTGCTCTCCCTTAAGGATAGCCTGCAATCCTTCCTTACCAACTTGCAATCGAAGAAGCCTGCGTTTGACAGTGTCGTCGCTGTCGTTTCGGTGTCACAGCAGATCAAGCAGACTCTAACGCAGCAAAAGGTGAGTGAAGAGAGTTGAGAGTCCACCAACTTGAGACTCCACCAACCTGTTGACGGTGCCGATGATTCTTTTGTGCGTAGGGATCCAGCGATGCTCTCGGTACTGCCATCACTATCAAGCTTGCCTCGCCATACAAGGACTTTGCACCACTTATCACTGGCCAAATTGATGGGTATTTCAACCAGGCGATCCAGACTTTCTCGCAGCCCGGTGGTGTGATTTCTCTGCCACCTCTGCCGATCAAGGAAAAGCTCTAGAACAGGATGGAAAGATTGTCAGCAGATACAGACACGATAGAGAATGATCTAAAGTTCACACATTCGTTAGACTCCATTCATACACCCTTTCATCGCAGCCTGCACGACTTGATCGACCACTCGAGCAATGGAGACCAGCTCCTCATCTTGCAATGCCCTCGTCACAAGCTGAATAGTAGTCGGCGCACCATGGACATCTTCGGCTCGATTTGAGAAGTGTGAGCTCACACCCTACCCTACACAAGGAGGGTAGGTACTTACAATTACGAGGTGACAGCGCCGATGCTAGATCGTCGGTGTCGATGTTCTTGTCCGCTTTGCCCACTGGTATAATACAGGCCGCCCATTACAATAGGTTCCAGAGTGCTGTATAATGCGCAAAGCCATACTCGTCATGTAGCACAGCTGTATGGTCCGCAGGTGGAGCGAGAATCACGTCCAAGTCATTGTCGACCCATACGTGATGCCATAAATCCCGATACTTGCCCGCGAGTGCGTTCACATCAAACAGTTCGTCCAAAGTGTAGCCCTCCGGCTTCTTCATGATCGTCGAGATTGAACTTTGAAGCGAAGGGATTATAGGCTCGCCACTGGCATTGATGTGTCTAAGCCACTCCTTCGAATTGTCCATAGACCAGTAGTCAGTACATAGTTCTTCAGCCGTCTTGATGGAAGGCGTGTCTTTCAGCACGATGACTTCATGCCCTGCTGCCGCAAGAGCTTTGGTAGATGTTTCAAGAGCTCTGCGGACTGGTGGCGGTATTGGGAACTGCGCATCCTCTTGGGAATAGCCAATGCGGATCTTGCTCGGCTTGCTCTCTGCGACCGCCGCTCGCCATGGCAAAATCTGTGCGCCTGAGTCCAGCTTCCGGGGTTCGCTCTAGATCATAGTGGTTGATTCCTGAATAATCGATTCTGGACCCTCAAATCAAATTAGTAAATATTAGCGTTGCAGCTTAACCGTGCCCACCTACGGCGGGTTCCGCCGCACATAGTCATCCTTATAGAAAGTCGAATATATTGTAAATTATCGTATATAGAGCTATCTAAATATCGTATCGTTACATTTCTAGTAGGATAGTAACTATTAAGGTATTATTTACCCTTTAGAGTACTATATAGACTAAAATAGATATAGAAACATGCTTAACCCTCGCATTAAGAGATATCTCTAGATCAAATAACCTTTATTAAGGACCTCTAGAATAAAGGCTATTCTAATCGCTTAGTTACTTAGAAGACGCGTATTTCTTAGTAGTATATCAATAGCCTAAAGCTTAATATTACTCTCTTTAATAAGCTATATCTAAAGTTTATAAAGAAGGGCAAGTCGCGTCTACTTATATATATATAGGAGGTATATATAATCGACTATCTTTACGATCGACCGACTTTATACTCTTCTAAGACTATATAGTTTATCTATAATAAATTCGATATTACTATATCTAAGTCTACTATTAGTTCTATCGTTAAAGCTATAACTTCTCGAAGAAGAAAGCGTAGTAGAAAGCGCTTAAATAGAGCTAGGAATTGCGTAAGAACTAGTAGATATTGTAAAGAATAATAATAATAATAAAGCGTATCTACTATATCGACGAGTCTAGCTCTAACGAATATACTAGATAGTAGAAGACTAGATATTCTAAAGTTAACTTACTATATAAAGATCTTAGTAGCTCTAAATAGTTAAAGAGATAGTCTATACTACTAGCTATTATATAGTAGGATTATCTCGAAGATTATCTTATATACTAGGGCTCTATTAAAGCTATAGACTTCGAAGACTAGCTAGAGATATTTGTACTACTACGACTAGAAAGAGGCATGTTTCTAGCTATAGATAATGCTTCTATATATTATACGCCGGCTAGCGAAGGAGAGTACCTATACGCGGTACTAGCTACGAACCTAGAGGCGACGACGACGTTGTCGTCGGCGTCGATAGAGCCAAATCTCTCCTACCTACCGGCGCTACCTAGGAAGGCAATACAAGGCGCCTAGGTAAAAGGAGTCTAGCTCTAAGGCGACTAGCTATTTAGAAAACTATCCGGACTACCTATCGAGCCTAGCGTAGCTACAACTAGTACAAGAACTAATACCGAGTCGATAGGCTAACCTTTCTAGGGAGGAAATCTACCCTAGGGGCAAGGAACTAGCGTAGTAACCTAGGACTAACTGTTCCGAAGAGAAGGGAGGAACAACTAAAGAGGAGGTTTTAATAACTACTTAAAGGAGGAGGGAATGTAGAGGATAAAGCACTTAGTATACCCTATAGCCTATAGCCCCTAGGGGAGTATAGCCCTAGATAGCTCCCTAGGCCCTAGCTTGTACCCTAGAGGCACAAACGCTAGTTCTAAAGGCTAGGTATCTAATACAAACTACTCCTTATACTATATATAAGGTAGCCTATAAAGAATACCTAAGTATAGAAACCAATATAGGAAATCCAATTTCTAGTAGTATAGGTTATGTAACTAGATACTAAGTAAAGGTATAGATAGTTTATAGCTTAGTAGAGAGCTAATATAGAAGTTAACTAGAAAGTAGGAGGAAAGGCAATAATTCGTATTCAAAGGAAAGGGAGGAAAGGGAGGAAAGGGATAGGGATACTACCCTATCCCCTAAACTAGATTTCCCTCCTATCTAGCTCAAAGCTATAAAGGAACGAGTTAACAAACAAAGGATACTAACTAGAGGAAGTAGACATGATCTAGTTAAGGTAATAGAGATATAGGGAACCTCTTAATGTTTAAAGGACTAGTATAAACAAGGATAGGGCGTAGTATCCCTAACAATATAGCGGAGAGTAGAGGTTTTTAATGCCGTACGAAACCGGTAGGGGCTTTAAGGAAGTTAGGAAGGCGGAGTAAAGGGCTTTTTCCCTCCTAAAGAATACTAGAGATAGCTACTTGTCTATAGGTTAGAATAGTATAGCAATATGAAATCCATATCTATATATATTATACGCCTTATATACAAGACCTCTACGATTAATTTAGTATATACCTACGATACTTACTACTATACTTATTACTTACTAGATTATAATCCTGTCGAGATATCCTTTAATATCCTTAAAGTATAGATTAGGTATAACTTTAAGCTATTAGAACTTAGAAGCCTTCGAGATATTCGGTCTATTCCTTTAATATATACTTAAATAGGTTAATATAGTAATATACGTAGCTACGTAGTTTTAGACCTCTAGATATCGATATTGATTAAATCTCTACCTTATAGAAATATAGTATATCGGATCTAGCCTAATATATATAGTAGTTCGCCGATATAGCTAAAGCTTACCTATTTGTTAGGTAGATTAGCGCTAAGACGAATATACGATTATCGTACATCGATTTCGAATACTACTAGCGTAGTATTAAGGAGATCTCGTCGTTATAGACTCGCTCGGCTTCCGCTTAGCTTTACTCGGAGTTAACGAAGCTATATTCTTACTAATACTTCCGGCTTCGTAACAACTATTAGAATATAATAATAATATATAGTATCTATTATAGAATAATTATTTCTTAATAGTATATATATATAATAAGGCCCTCTCTTTTTTTAGTATTTTTCTATAGCGTATAGTTATATAGAAACTCTATAAACCTTAAAGCTAACCCTCCCTTATATACTTCTATCCTACTTAGTAGAAATAATTCTATTACCCTTCCTTAAATCTAAGAGTAATCTACTTCTTAATACCTATACCGAGATATCTCTTTAAGTTAAGCTCCTTGTCTTTGAATACTATCTTAATAGGATCTATATTATCGCTTCTATAGCTCTAATATATCCTTTAACAAAGTTAGGCAAAGAAGTCTCGAATTTGATTCCTTAGGTCTACCTATTTAGCCTCCGGTTATAAGCTTCGTAGTAGACTCGAGGCTTAATCCTTTACTATAATACCGCTAGATAGGTAGTTATTTACTATTACTACTAGCGCTACGGCTCTATAGATCTTCGCTACCTTAGTACTTTAAGCGAAGGGATTACGGATAGCGTTACTTATATAGCGCTATTTATAGCGCTATATCTTATTAATAAGAATAGTGCCTAGATCTATTATAGAGAGCTTACTACTACGAATTCTAGCCGCCTAAGTAATAGCGATCTCCTTATAGATTAAGTAGTAGCTTATATCTAGGTTAGAGCCGTTATAATAGTAGTACTAACTATAGAAGTTATAGGTTATCTTCTTACAAGCCTAAACTCGCTTTATCTACTTATAATAGTCGCTATTATCTTCCTTACGAAGAGTAGTATCTTCTATTATTAGTACTAGCGTACTATTATCTTCTAGCTCTATACGACGTTATCTACGTTACACGTACTTCTTCTAGCTACCGTTAAGTTACTATTAACCTCTACGTACTAGTAGGTATTAGATTACGAGCCTATTATCTTCTACGCTATTGTATAGATATCTCCGGTAGACGCTTATCTTCTACCTTTAGATTAATAGTTACAATTAATCCCTTCCGACGAGCCTACTACTAGTTATTAAGCTAATTAAGTACGTAGTAGTAAGTAGTCGCTACTTAATCCCTTTAAACTACTATCGAGAAGATATTGCGCTTACGTAATCCGGTATACGAGACTTCTAGTATAATGTCCTTCGTAGTATACCTCTCGCTATTATTATTACTATTAAAGAAGCTAGGCTAGCAAAGGAGAGTACCTATACGTAGTACTAGCTACGAACCTAGAGGCGGCGACGTTATCGTTATCGATAGAGCCAAATCTCTCCTGCCTATAGCGCTACCTAGGGAGGCACTTTCAAGGCGCCCGGGTAAAAGGAGTCTAGCTCTAAGGCGACTAGCTATGTAGAAAACTATCCGGACTACCTATCGAGCCTAGTACGGCTACAACTAGTATAGGAACTAATACCGAGTCGATAGGCTAACCTTTCTAGGGAGGAAATCTACCCTAGGGATAAGGAACTAGTATAGTAACCTAGGACTAATTATCCCGAAGAGAAGGGAGGAATAACTAAAGAGTAGGTTTTAATAACTACTTAAAGGAGGAGGGAATATAGAGGATAAAGCACTTAGTACATCCTATAGCCTATAGCCCCTAGGGGAGTATAGCCCTAGATTTGCTCCCTAGGCCCTAGCTTTTACCCTAGGGGCACTAATACTAGTTCTAAAGGCTAGGTATCTAACATAAACTACTCCTTATACCGTATATAAGGCAGCCTACAAAGAATACCTAAGTATAGAAACTAATGTAGGAAATCCAATTTCTAGTAGTATAGGTTATATAACTAGATACTAAGTAAGGGTAGGGATAGTTTATAGCTTAGTAGAGAGCTAATATAGAAGTTAACTAGAAAGTAGGAGGAATAGTAATAACCTATATTTAAAGGGGAGGGAGGAAGGGGAGGAAAGGGATAGGAGTACTACCCTATTCCCTAAACTAGATTTCCCTCCTATCTAGTTTAAAGCTACAAAGGAACGAATTAATAAAGGATACTAAACTAGAGGAAGTAGACATAATCTAGTTAAGGCGATAGAGACATAGTAAACCTCTTAATGTTTAAAAGACTAGTATAACTAAGGGTAGGGCTTAGTATACCTAATAGTATAATAGAGAGTAGAGGTTTTTAATGCCGTACAAAACTAGTAGGGGCTTCAAGGGAGTTAGGAAGGTAGAGTAAAGGGCTTTTTCCCTCCCAAGGAAAACTAGAGATCGCTACTTGTCTAGTAGTTAGAATAGTATAGTAATAAGATTAACCTACCTACCTCTTAAAGAAGCTATTATACTACTCTAAGAACGAGTAGATTAGCGCGTTACTATAGACTCGCTTAATACAAGGATTACTATTCCTTTCTAAGCGCTCCTTACTATAGGTTATATATACCTATATATAGTATATGTAATCTAGTAACTCTTTAGCTTACTAAGCCTCTTCGTCTTTATTCTCTTCGTCTATTTAGTCCTCCTTATTAGGTCCGGCTCTATTAACTTCTACTACTATCTCTACGTTATCCTCTTCCTTATCCTCTAGATAACTACTAGCTTTAAGAAGCTAATTATCTAGTTACAATTACTATATAGTATTAGGCTCCTTGCCCTTCTACTACTTATTTACTTCCGGCTTCTTAGTAGTACGCTTACGCTTCTTCTAAGTAGTAGTAGTCTCTATAGTATCTTTAGCTTTATAAGAGGCGTTAGGTTTATAGTAGAGAGGTATTATTTAATAGCTCGAATAAGAACGATAGGCTCGAGAAATGGCTCCTTATTAACCCTAAGCGTTACTACGAGCTTAAGAAGTATAGGTTTATACGTTATGTTTAACTATACTAACTAATTACTAGGAGATACAAATTGTATATAGCGCTAAGCCTACATAGGGTAGGCATAGTTAAGCTACAACTATAGTGTTCAATTTAGAATATTTAAGTAAATACTTAGAATCAGTATGTAAAAGGGCAAATGTCTAATAGCATAATGAATACGAACGTTTTTGATACTAACGAGCACGTCATGGAGTGGTCCAAGTGGCTTGCCATGCTCTGCCAAGTAACGGTCCAGGTACATTCCACGTTCAATGCCTTCGTCGAAGAACGTCTCTGTCAGGCATTGAGTCAATTGCTGAGCAATCGCAGCCCTTTTGCAAAACGATTTAGCCACGTATACAGCCTTCAGACTTCCCGACTGCACCCTGCTTGCAATCGTTTTGGCGTCTAGCTCCGTGATCTCGAGCTCGAAGGGGGAAAGGATGCCACATTTGGCGGGAACGTCGAGAACGCCGAGAGGAGTGGTTTCGTTGCCGCTGCCTTCTTTTCCCATAATGCTTCTGTGGTTGCCATTGTTTCAAGAAGACTTGATTGTTTTGTTTGGAGCCTCGAATGATTGCTAGTGGTCTCTCGATCTTGAGAAGATCAAGTCAGGCCATCACGGTCTCGTTACACTACCTACGTGATAGCTGAGGCCGCATCTGTTGTGAATTGATAGTACAGACCGAGACATTCGTGAATTGCCTACTAAATTGCATAAACTACAGAAGGTAGCTAACTAGTCAACCTTTATATATTCTTGTTAGTAACCCTAAGTTAGTCTATAATAGACTAAATAAGTCTATAATAGTAACCCTAAATTAGTATCCTTAAAGGCTACCTATTATCGGTCCTCCCCTATTACCTTAGTATACTAACTAATATACAACACTCCCCTTTAGTTAGTTAGTTAATAGTTAGTTATGAGTTTACTAATTGCCCTTTACTTTAGTAGCTTTACATACTATATATACTTTAGCTTGTACCTTAATAAAGGTTATAGGCTCCTTTAGCTTAACTCTAGTTAGTTCCTAACTTTAGATTAGTATCCTTATTATCCTTAGATTAGTTACTTCTTTACTTCCTTTAGGCTCTTATAGCCTATTAGCTTACTTAACTAAGTTAGATTATTCCTATACTTTCTTTTACTTCTTTAAATAGTTATATATTTGCTAAATAGCTTAAGTATAGATACCTTACATCCTTAATCTTAGTACTTATAAGTCCTTTAACCTTTAAGGCTAAACTTAACTTTCTTCTTTCTATACTAACTCTAGCAATATTAAGCAATTTGCTTGTTATTTAGACTAGGTTATATCTTTTCTAACTCTTTAAAAATTCCTACAAAGGTAAGCTAGATGTTAGCTATTATAGGGATCCTTGCTAACCTTAATAGGATTTATTATAGCTACTGCAAATATAACTAATAGTTAGCTCTAGGCTATAGTTAATACTACTTTTGTCTCTAGATTTCATTTAAGTTAGGTTAACCTTAACTAGTATTAATAGATACTTAAGGCCTAGAACCGTAGTAATAGTATTAGTTAGCCTATAAAGCTATCTTCTTAGTAGATAGGCTTCTTTAACAATACTACTAGTAATCTAATTCCTTTAGTCTAGTATCCTAGATTTAATAGCTAGGGTTCTATTAACATAAGTAGCTATATTAACTACCTACCTAGACTTTTAGCTAAAGCAAGTGCTAGTATTGTATAGTAGACTCCTCCTTACTAGTACTATATAAACAATACATAGGGTAAGGTATTTATTAGATACAACAAGATCTAGTATATAAACGTAGCTAGTAACACTTTCTTTTACAATACCTATATTAATAATAGATAGGGACTTTAGTATAGCCGTTATAGTACTTCTAGATACTAGTTAACTCCTCGTTCTTAGTTAGCTCGTTTAAGGGCTAATTCGGTTAGGTCTTAAGGCTCAAGTAGTATACTAGGACCGAATACAGTTATTATTAATCGAGCTCGGGAGATCTTTGTTAGTAGAGATAGTTTATAGCGTAGGTAGATTATTATCAACTTTAACTATTTATTAAGGGATAGTAATAGTAAGGTAATAGAGACTATATACTATGCTATTCGGCGTATTGAATCCGATTTTTACTAGAGGTTTACTAATAGTTCTACTTTTAGAGGTAGTAGGTACCGCTATCCTTAATTATAGTTAGTTAGTTTAGTTGTACTAGGGAAGATCTAAAAACTATACTAGGCTTGATTTGTTTCCTAGCATTTTAGTTTAGAGCCTAGGTTATTGAATAATACCTAGGCTAAAAAGCTCTATACTTAGTTTTAAGATTGATTTCAATAAAATGTAAATAAATGTATTGAGTTTGTCTTCTAGTTCTAGAACAAATGAAATTCTAAAAGAATAACTTAGAGAATCCTACTTTAAAGGATTTAGTTGTTTAACCTTAGCTTTGTTAGGCAGTTAGCTATTTGATAGTAGGTATTAATATATTTGACTCTAATGTTGCCCTTATTAAACTATTCCCTATAGTAGTGATTTCTTAGATTAGTATATCTACTTCTCCCTAAATTTGTATAGTTTTCTATAAGGTAGATTACTAACTAGTTATTAATATTAATTGTTACATACTTTATTAAGAGACTAGTAAATCTCTTAATTTTATCTAAAAGATTCCTAAGCTATCTAAGCTCCCTTACTACTTTATTTAGAGAAACATATTTAGCTTTAGTACTTAACTAGACAACCTCCTTCTAAAGCTATAATCTCTAGATAACTAGTGCTCTAGATATAAGTACTAGGAATCCTAAAACTAATCTAGCTATGCCTAGGTTAGTAGCAAAATTAGTATTAGAGTAGATCTATATAAAAGCTTTAAGACATATCTCTAATCCCAACTTAGTAGTACTACCCTTCTTAAATACTAGGCACTTTTTAGGTGTTCTAGTAATATACTTCTAGATATGCTTAGCTATATTAACATGTCTAGGTCTAGGACTTAAAAGAAACCTAGCAAGGTAGTTTATAGATATAGTAATATCTAGCCTTATCTAATTTAAAAGCTATTAGAGCCCTCTAATGAATTCATTAAAGAGTTTATAGTCTGCTACTATGCATTCTCTATTAAATGTATATAGTAGCTTATTAAGTAGATACTTAATAGACTTATACTTGTTAAGTCTATACTTCTTTAGTTTCTCAAGAGTATAATACTTCTAAGATACCTTTAGGAAGTTCTAGTCTTCTTAGATGTTAAGACTAAGGAATAGGTTAGTCTTAATAATCTTAATAGTATATTTCTTTCTTAGACTATTAATAAGATTGTTAATGTCCTTCTAGTTTCTTCTAAAGATCTAGAAATCATTAATATAAAGGATAACTATAATTCCTTTTCTAATAAAGAGATAGCTATCACTCTTTATTGCCTTAAGTCTAAGGCTTCTTAAAGTGTCTATAGTATTATAGTACTATAGGGATGCTAATTGTTTTATCCTATAAAGTCCTTTTCTAACTTCAACGTATAGGAACTCTTCCGGATTCTTTCTAATAAGGTATAAACCCTCTAGGGCTAACATAAAGTTTAGCTTATCAATTTTAGGTTCAAGAAATGTAGTCTAAACATCTACTTAGTATCTTTTTAACCCTAAGGCTACTACTAGTCCTAGGTAGAACCTGCTAGTTGTAGCCCTTAGTATTAGTATAAAAGTGTACTTATAATTAATACCCTTTCTTTAGGTAAATCCTTTAGCTATATACCTAGCCTTGTACTTTTTAACTATACTATTAGAGAGGCGTTTAATCTTCTAGACCTATCTTCCTCTTATTAGCTTTCTCCCCTTAGGGAGTTAATTAGCTTTAATCTAGATAAGGACTTATTGTTTTGTAAGTAATTTCAACTTATTAATAATAGCTTGCCTCTATAGTTAAGTATCTTTACTATTCAATGCTTAGTTCAAAGTAACTAGCTTACTATTACTAGGCTTCTTTACCTTCTTTTTCTTTAATATATGCTTTATAGCTACTTTCAAGAGATTTTCCTAAAGTGCTATAGCTATTATACTAGCCAAAAGGCGACCTATATGCAAGGATTTGTAGTTATGTCTTTTAACTTTTCTTCCTCTTAATAATATTATTATAGATATAGGGCTAGGTTCAGTTCTTCTAGTCTTAGTTATTACAATCTCTATACCTAAAACTATTAGAGAATAGCTACTTTTTCCTTTGCTAGTTATTAGTTATAGATTAAAGGGAGGTATTGGATTATACTACTCTACTACTTGACTACTATCTATTACCTAGGTTAGCCTACTTCTAGGCGGCTTATTATTATCTACTAATGTCTAATTTTTATCTAGACTTTTATTTACTAATATCTACTCTCCTTAAGCTAGCTAAGAGTCTTCCTCTTATAGACTTGTTAATAGAGTATACTACTAGCTAGGCTACATTTGCTCCCCTTAAGGCTATTAGGGACTGTCTATAACTTAATCCCCTTATATTAGAGGCTATAGTACTAAGCTTGCATTTAGATTACTTAATAGCCCTCCTATACTACTTATGTTTATATTCTAGTCTTTAGTAAATAGCTAGGGATTGCTTAGGTCCCTAATCTTATCTAGATTATCTAAGACAATCTTAAATATTAGTTAGCTACTACTCTATTATAGGATTGAATTCATTAGATCTCTTTTAGCCTTTTCAATTTCTTAGCTATAGGTCTAGTCTTTATAGAATGAGACATATAGTATAAACCTAATATTATACTTAAACTTGTTTGTTCTTATATCCTATACTACCTTCTATAGAAGGTAGTTAGTTAATAAATTGTTCTAAAACCCAATGTTTTAGTAGATATATACCCTTAGTACAAACTTTCTTAACTTAACAACTTGGTTAATATGCTTGTAGGCTTTGTAACTAAATCTCCTAACTTTTAATAGATTAATCTCTAATGTACCCTATTTTATCTCCCTTTCTAGATAAATAAGAGGAATCTACTTTATTTCTAAGTTAGCCAACCTAATTATTAGCTATATTAAATGGATTATAGTATAGCTCTAGAGGTCTTTAGGCATTCCTAAGTCTATTATCATTAACCGTGCTTTAGTTAGGATAACCTTGTTTAATGATTCTATAATACTATTTTGTTTAGGGATATATAGTATAGAGAAATCCTATTTGTATCCTTAGATCTTAGCTAACCTTATTAGCTCTTTATTGTTAAATTCTCCTCCCCTATTAGAGAAGAATAGCTTAGGTCTCTTACTATACTAGTAAAATACTATATTTATCCAATTATTAATAAGTTTTAGGCATTCTAACTTATACTTTGTAAATCTACCCTATCTTATCTTGACTTTTGCATTAGTTAATAGGAGGATGAACTAGTAGCTATAGATATCTAGTAGAGTAATAGGGCCTATTACATTAAGGTAAATTTTATCTAGT
>LFZO01000217.1:0-55067 GCA_001578225.1 Pseudocercospora musae | reverse complement strand
TTAACGAATAAACTAGGATAGATATAGAAGATACTCCCTAGTACTATAGTAGAGGCTCTAGTATACTAGGTACTAGTCTATAGCTTTAGGGCTATAGGATTTAACCCGAAGGACCTAAGCTATATCTACAAGATCTAGGAAGAAAACGGAAGACTCTACCCGAATCTTAGGATATCCTAAGTAGCTTGGCTAAAGAGCCGGAAGGCTATAGAAGGCAAGGTACACTCCTCTATTATCCTAAATACATAGAGCGTAGCTTAAGTAAGAGAAATCATATAGAAAGGCCTTATATCCTAAGGCATCCTTCTTATAGTAGAGGAATTTAATCCGAAGTAGAGACCTATACAATGCCTAAGGTATAGGCAATTTAGGCATATTGTAAAGTACTATAGAGCCGAATAGGTATATAGAAAATACGTAGGACTATACAGAATAGACGAATACTAAGGAACAATAAGAAAATGTAGTAACTACTAACTACTAAGGTACCTATATAGTATAGTTAGTATTATATAAGGTGAAATAGGTAGCTATTACGAAAGCAAGGGCGTTTAGAGACTAAGTAGCTAAGAGTTAGAACTACCTAACCTACTTAAAAGACCTAAGAGACTTAGAAGGGTAGATAATTATTAAATCTAAGAGAAAGGTTAGAAGTATAAGCCTAGACCTAGATATAGACGATAGGTTAAGAAGACTACTAGGGAGACTAATCGGTACAAATTCTACTACTATAGCGGGTAGATTATAGAGTACTAAGATCTTCTCCCTATTCCCCCTAGCTATAGGCTAAGAAGGGCAACTAAGCTAAAGCTAAAGCTAGGAAGCGATAGAAGATATATAGGTATACTAGAATGCCTAGGATAAATAGTAGTTAAGAGAAGCTTACTATCCTATAGTACAATACTAACTATAATGTAAACAAGATCTAAATCCCTTTCCTCTAATAGCTAGATCTAAAAGAATACTAGATAATCGCAATCTAGGAACTATGGATTAGCCCTAGTAATAGGAATACGGTAGTATACCTAGGATACTATACTATACTCCTAGGAGCAATATACCTAAGGGTTACTATATACGTATCTAAAGAAATTAGTATACAAATATAGACTATAAAAGAATACTCGGGAGACATAATCATAGTTAGACTCCTTATAGGAGGGAGATAGGTTAATATTATAAACTACTATAAACTATCTAGTCCTACTAGAGACTACGCCCTAGGTACCCTCCTACTAATAGAGGATGCAACCTAGGGGAAAGAGGAGGAAGAGATTATCCTATTAGGGGATGTTAACCTATACTACCCTAGGTAGGGAGGGAACAATACCTAAAACTAATACTAGGTAGCGGACTACCTTATTACTATTACGGAAAACACCTACCTTAACCTACTACTAGAGCTAGGCATAGTTACATAGGAGACTCTAAAGAGCTACTAGATCCTAGACCTAGTATTTAGAACTATAGGAATCTAACGAGATGTATAGGAATGCAAAATAAGGATAGATTTAGAAATAGGATTAGACTATATACTAATCCAAACTACGATTCTATAGGCCTAGACCAATACTAGAGCCTAGATGTAAAGGCTATAATAGAAAAAGGTAGACTAGGATAAGATTAGGACTAGAGTAAAGGAGGAGGTATAAGAAATCTCTACTAAAGTAATAGACATACTACAATAGCTTAATAAGATAGCCTAAGAGATCTAAGAGATACTTACTAAGATAATCTAAGAGGAGATCCCTAAAGCTAAACTATCTAAGTGCGCTAAAATAACCTAGTTAAAGGAGTATAGTAAAGTAGTAAAGAAGATAAGATATCTAAAGAGGGAATAGAGCTAAGATAGAATAGAAGGGAACCTAGTAGTATACCTAATAGCCGTATAGGCTAAAGGCAAGTAGATTAGGAAAGATAGAGACTTAGGATAGAGGGATATAGTAAAAGAAATTACCGAGGACCCGAATAAGATCTAGAAGCTAGCAAAATAGGCTAGAGAAGGAATAGGATAAAGGTACCCCCTCCTACAATTCCTCGAGCTTAAGGACAAGGATAGTATAATACAAATAGAAAACTAAGGGAAAGTAGAAGCGTTAGCCTAACACTTCTTTCCCGAGCTAAGGCAAGCCGACTTAGAAGATATATAAAACGCATCTTACCCGAGCCTATTCTAGATAGAGGAAGAAGTTAGAGTAGGAGAACTCTAGAAGATACTTAATAGGCTCCCTAAGGGTAAAGCCCTAGGACCTAATTAGATTATTAATCTAAGACTTAAGGAATATCGATAGGAACTAGGACATATACTATGTAGGGTCTTTATAGCATACCTATAATAAGGATACTACCCTAAACCCTTCAAATACTCTATAATAGTTGTTTTAAAGAAGCTATAGAAGCTAGACTATACTAAACTAGGAGTATATAGACCTATAGTACTACTAAACACCCTAGCAAAGGTCCTAGAGGCCATTATTATAGGAAGAATAAGTAAAGAAGTAGAGGCTAGAGACCTCCTTCCCTAATCCTAAATAGGAGCTAGACTAGGAAGGTCTACTATATCGGCCCTAGAGCTAATAATAGAATAGGTCTAGATAGTCTAGAGAACGGACCTAACAATAGTAGCATTAATACTATGCCTAGACATATTAGGAGCATTCGACAATATATTATACTAGAGACTAATATATAACATTAGGATAAAAGTATACCTATAGTATATTATATAATTTATCTAGTTATTCCTTTAGGATAGGACTACATACCTTAGGCTTAGAGAATACATAGATTAGGCTAGGCCCTAAACAACTAGAATACTATAAGGATTAACCCTCTTACTAATCCTATTCCTATTCTTTATATCTATACTCCTCCCTAACCTTAAGAGTAAGGGAACGATAGTAATAGGATTCGTAGATAACTCTAATATCCTTATATACGGGAAAACGATAGAAGGGAACTATAGAAAGCTAGAGATAGTATACGACAAATGTATATAATAGGTAGCTAAGTATAGAGCTACTTTTGTACTATAGAAGTACTAACTAATCTACTTTACTAGGAGTAGAACAAGATATAACCTATAAGCTATAGTTAACATAATAGGGTTTAAGGAGGGACCTACGCTATCCCTTAGACTACTAGGAGTTTAGGTAGATTCGAAACTATAGTAGGGCCTATATATTAAGAAAGTAGTAGAGAAAGGCATATCCTAGATATCCTTACTCTAAAGGCTATACAAATCTATATAGGGAGCATTATTCTAAAAGGTAAAATATCTATATATAGCTATAGTAAGGCCTATAATAACGTACGGAGCTAAGGTGTAGATAACCCTAGAAGGTCTACCTAGACATAGAAAAGGGGCTACCCTAAGGCTAGAAAAGATCTAAAACTAGGTACTAAGGCATATTATAGAAGTATATAAGAGTATAGTAGAGGGGGTCCTCTAAAGGGAAGTACAAATCCTACCTATCTCTTTATATATATAAGAGATAGCAAGATAACAATTAGCTAAGATAGAGGACAAATCCGTTACTAAGTTTATCTAGGAGAGGTATAAAAAGGTCTAGAGGGAATATAGGAGGAATAGGGGCATAGCCTAAGTACAAGACCTAAAGATAAGGTAGAGATAGATAGTAGAATAGGTTAATAGATAGACTAGGGAATACATCTAATAGGAAGGAGTAATACCTAAGTATTAGTAGATATACTAGAAATAGAATATATAATAGGAAAGCTAGGTTAGGAAAAGATAGGCATCCTAATAGGGCTAACAACTCCCTATAGCCTAGTAGGAAGGGCTAAAAGGTAGGGAAATACACTAAGGATAGTTAAGGAAGTAAAGTACGATAGCAATACTAATTAGAACCGAATACATTAGCCTAAATACATACCTAATAAGGAGGAAGGTTCTAAGCAAGATACTAGAGTATATATATAGATATAGAGCCTAGATACCTAACTTCTAAGCATGTTATACTCTTCTACCTAAAGAGACAAAGAATAAGGAACTAACTTATCTAAAGGATAGGATTATTATAGTAGGAGCTTACCTAGACTAAGAGAGGCCTAAACGAAGTAATTAGGTAGATAATTAAGAAGGGTCTCCTAGAGTAGTTCTCCCTTATAAAGGAAGAACTAGAAAAGGAGGAGGAGGAAGGTAGGAAATAGAAATAGGAGCTTAGTAAGAGGAAGGAGCTATAGAGATCCTCTCTATATCCTATAGCCTAAATAGATACTAATAGTAGGGATAGAATCCTATAAAGTAGGAAGGAGATAAAGGGTTTTATACTAGAGGCTATAGGTAGAGGGCTTTTACCTTTAAGAATAGATAGAGATAGCTACTTGTCTAGTAGTTAGAATAGTATAGTAATGTAAGAATTTACTACTAATATCTTTATAATCTAAAGCTAATATAATCTAATAGCTCTAGGATCCAATCTAATAGCTTTAGAATCTAATCTAATAGCTTTAGAATCTAATCTAATAGCTTTAGAATCTAATAGCTTAGACTTCCCTATCTATAGAACTATATCTATTTAATATTTAAAGCTTTTATAAGTTATAACAATTCTATAAAGGAGTACTAGTTTCTAGAAATCTTAGATATTTAGATTTTCGGCTTTCGAGACTTCTAAAGGTTTCTATTAGTTATATAGACAGGTATGCCCGAGCGCGGAAGGACAAAGGACAAGGGACGAGGGACGAAGCACAATGGACAAAGGAAAACCCCTAGTACTGTACCTTAAATGAGGTATAGGTAGGGCGCCAGGTTCCCGAGCCAATGCGATCCCTGTGTTGGTCTTGGACGACACTCAGCCTTTCCGCTTATCGATCGACACTCATCTTGTTGGCAGTGGATGCTGATGGCGCTTGGTGTATGGGATCTCCGCGCAAGCCTATCATGCACTTTCTGCTTGCAAACACGGCGCAGAAACAGATCCAGACGCAGAAGCAGAAGCACAAGCGGAAGCACTCACACTGCAACATACATAGCTGCAGCCCGACCCTTACCCCGTCTGGCTTTCTCTTTGCCCTCTGCAATCAAAGTGACCGAGCGTAGGGATGTACAGTACAAAAGGGAATCAGCGTGGCTAGGCATGCATCGGCACAACAAGCCAGAGAGGAACTCGATCCCCTCTGGTGGCCACAAGGCTGGACTATTGAGACCTAGTTGTATGTTGGGATGCCACTGCGGGAATGCGGGACTCAATTACTGGTTGCAAACTGCAGGCCAACCATTCCATGTTGTCTAAGCCTCAAGACTAGATCCACTTCAGCCTGAGATCGGCATGAGGAGCAGGCTGGAAAGGCTCTCATAAACTCGCCCTCGGTCGTTTTCTAGTCGACGATGTACCATCATCCCGGGAACTCTGGATAGAGATGTATCTCGCGTTCTTGATCTTGCTGATCCCAGCTCTCACCCATGGCCTACTCGAGCTGTCTATGTCGCGTACCAATGCAAACCCAAGTCTTCGACATGGCTCCTATTGCAGAGAATCAGACGAGCGCTTTGACAAGCGAGACACCATTGCATCGAATGTCTTCAACAACCTGGACTGGCAGCCCGGAGGAAGTTACTACATCAATGGTACAGTTCGCTTAGACCTCTACAAGGGCACATGAGCTAATTCTCTGCGCAGTCACAGTTGGATCTCCACCACAGAACCAGACTGTGTTCTTGAGCACTGCCTCATCTGATACTTTTTTTAATTCCTTCTCTGTCAGCGCCTGTCAGCCAGGTCACACAGATGCTATTCAAGCATGTGGGGGTGGTAGCTTTCATGCAGTGGATTCTGATACATACCAAGAGATCTCCCGTGCGCCAGCATTCAATACCAGTTTTGTTGACGGATCCTGGGCAGTTGGACCTTTGGCTTCGGACGTAATCGGAATTGGCGATGTGGCTCTTTCCAACGCCCACTTTGGAATTGCTGAGACTTTCGAGAGCCCATATGGGGCCTCGTTTGGCTTTCTGGCTTTGGGATACTACAACAATGAAGCCGTGGATAACAGTGCCTATCCCAACATTATTGAAAGCATGGTGCAAGCAGGAGCCATCAACAGCAGACTTTTCTCTATCCATCTAGGATCCACAGGTAAGTCTCTTCCCTGAGCTACCTACCGTTGCTGTAACTCACCCGAAATTGTAGCCGATGCATCCGGGTCGATTCTGTTCGGCGGAGTGGATACCTCAAAATATGTCGGGAATCTTGGAATTGTCAACATTTTATCTACGTCCTCAAGTTTAACGTTCTTCGACACTCGGATCTCCGATGCGGAGGTTAACATCAATGATCATACTTATCCATTATGGAGCAGTGGCAACAACGGACAGGACACTTACTACAACTCAAGTGATGCAAGGACTGAGACTAGTCTTGACCCAGCCAGCTCAGGCTGGTTCCTGCCACAAGACTTGTACGACGCTCACATTCAACCACACTTCAGTTTCGTGGACCAGAATGGACTTTGCATCTGCGATTATGCCAATTCAAATGACACAATCACCCTGACTTTTGATTCCCAAGTCTCCGTCAAGTTCGACACAAGCGAACTTATCGTCCCTTTATTCAACAGCACCACAGGCGAGAGGCTGCGGTTCGTCAATGGCACAGAGGCCTGCGTCTTTTCAATATCTGGCACTAGCGGTCCCTACACCATGGGAAACAACATGTTGAAGAATATGTACGTCGTCTTCGATATGGACAATGGGCAGCTCGGGATTGCGCAAGCTCTGCTCGGAAACACAGGACCTTCGAATGTCACCGAAGTGCCAGCTGGTCCTGACGGTCTCTTGAAAGCGGCTGTAAATGTGCGGACAGCGCCCACGAATACGAACATTGTGCCTACGAGGTTCCCAGGCACGGCGACGCCTACCGTGAGTACATTGCCCACTCCCTTAGGAACTGCAAGTGGCATAGATGCTGTGCCATTGTCAGCACAAGTCAGTCTCTCAACAACCATAGGGCCACCAGCTAGCTTTTTGGGAACTTTCACTTCGACGGCTACAGGAACGAGCACCAATTCTGCTAAACCTTCGTCACCATCGAATCCCGGACCTAAGCGCAGCTCACACGTCGGAGCCATTGCAGGCGGTGTGGTCGGTGGTCTTGCTGGTCTTGCGTTGATCGGTGGAGCAGCATTTTTGCTGCTGCGCAAGAGAAAGCAAGCAAACCCTGTCGGTAAAAGAGGCTCACCATACGAAACCCAGCAGAGCGCGCCCATGGTACAGCAGCAGCGGAATGCCATGCTATGACACGTGTCACGATAGCCGAAGCTACATTGACCCGCTTCTGAGAATCGTCATACTGATGGGACGAAGTAAGAGTCGGATTGCATTGATGAGTAGACTCGAACAGTGCGTTGAATGTGTCTCGATGGCGGAACGGTTTCGGTTAAAGACCTGCCGCCGAGTTGGGAGCGCACGGGCAAGCACAATCATACTCACTTGCATCTCTGCACCGTCACGAGCTTCGGGCAGTGCCGCAATCACATGCAGCTCAATCCTTTTCTTTTGCTAAATCCCAAGATTTGCTTCAATACATAAACTCCCTCAAATCAGCCTTCCCTTCCTCCTGTATTACTAGTCTTGGAAGAGAGACGTCTGAATCATTCGGGTACTCGGAAAAGTGTGGCTATGAGCGTCAAGGGCTCTCTATTCCCATCTCTCGATATCTCGTCTGTTTCTGCCTGTCTGTCTACGCCTAAAGCATCAGGGTATCTCAAGAAGTCAGTCCAACGCAAGGAAAGAAAATAACATCTTCTTTACAATTTCTAGAAGGAGAAAAACCATTTCAGCACTCTGAAAATGCCAACCAAAACCCTTCGAAACGTGTTGAAGATAACAACAACGAACCAGACCCACCACATGATACCCAAAAGTAACCATTCCAGCAGCTTGAATCCGGTGTTGATGATGAGACGGAATTGTCGCCTTCGTTGCCTGAACATATAGTCCACAGCATCATCGACTCGTTTCACGTCTTGGGGCTGCTTCGTTGTAAGCTCGACGTTGAATGCGTCGGCCTCATCAGATGTCTCGTGCACCAACTTGGTGAGCTGATCGGCCGCACGGTTTGAGAGTTCCTCCACTTGTGCACTGAGTCTCTTTGCAGTCTCAGATTGGAAGCGGCGGAGCGTGCGTTCAAATGCTTGAGTTGATTCGTCGAGCGTCTGAGAGAGCATGCGCGCTGCGACAAGGTTCTCTTCGCATCGCGGAACATTTTGAATTTCTTTTCCCGCTAACTGATAAGCTTTGGCGATGAGAGGCAGAGGTCTTTCTCGTATGGCATTTCCCATGTTGTAAATCTCATGCGCTTTGATACCAGAGGCGAGGAGAAGCGCGCGAACCCGTGCAATGTCGCGCGCGGTAACCTTATTGGCCTTTTCCGGGTGACCTTGGTCAGAGATACTCCAATGTCGTTTCGCGTCCACGTGTGCCAGACCAGACATTGGTATGCCACGTCTACCTCTTGCTGGGACAGTGGCAGTAGTCTCTGCAGTGTTGGTCCTCGAGAGATTATACGGACTAATGCCCAGGTGATTGCGAGATGTGTCCGGTGACATCTCGGGCTCAGAGGCGTTGCCATCATCAGGAAGCTGAATGCGTGGAGGTGCTCGCCGATTTGAACGACCTTTCCGCGCTGGCGCTGGTCGAAGCTTTTCAAATGGGTCACTATCTTCCGACAGGGGAGTCTGTGCAGGTCGACTGCCACGTCCCGATGGCGATTTGAATGAAGGGAGATTCGAAGTAAAGTATTTCGGCCGCTGTGGATCGCGTTCAAACGATGCACGAGGGCTGATTTGGCTGTCTGTGTCGACTTGATCACCAATGTGTCGGCGTTTGAATGTCATGTCCTCGTCAGCGTCTGAGATATCCGAAGGCACATTGGACGTCTCTAGATTGACTCCTTCACGACTTCTGAATCGGTCGCCGAATCGCGAAGACTCGTTGCGTACCAGCTCGCCTACTCTACCACCTTTGAGGAAACGACGTCCAAAAGATGGCGTCGAAAAATCTTTGGCAGAAAGATCTGTGGCAGTTGTGGTGGTATCGGTGCGCTTCAAGCTACTCGCATTACTGTCCATCGTCCTGTGCCGCCTGTATGGGGCAGGTCGTGCTGAGTCGAGACTGGAGCGAGGCGGGAACTCGAAGCTTTTATCTGCACTCATGACGGGAGAAAGCTGAGGGCCGTAGTTCACAGCGAAGTCTGTGTGCTCGATATTGTTCCGCTCCTTGCTACGAGACCGAAATGAGGGTAGCTTTAATCCCTTTGATTTCCATTGCGAATTCGAGTCACGTTTGGCATCTTTTGAAGAGACACCTTCATCTACCACAGGGGCGAATGCTGGGTTTACTGGAGACGCCGGACTACCAGAGACTAGTTCGTCCATTGGAGATAGTCCGTGGTTGAGAGACGTTAACCTTCCTTCTGTGGATCTCGAACGCCGATGGTCCTGCGACATGTCCACAGATAGTCCGCCGTTGGCGAGAGATTGTCGATGGCCTCGATCCATGCTTCCTCGTGTCAGATCAATGCTTGCGCGATGATTGGGGAACGGCGTGTGCTTTGAATCCCAGTGGTCTGGAGACACAAGCTCAGGTGATGGCAACTCCCCTCGCTCCTCCTTTGCGATCATGGTCCGCATGTGCCGTTCAAGCGGGCCCACGTTCTCATCACCGCCTTGGTCATCGCCGAATCTCAACGCTGGCGGTTTACGGCCTTCCTCGCTAGATGCAGTAGACAAACTACTTGATCGACTGATGTGATTTCGTCGTAAGCGTCCTGGAATGGGAAGCGCGTGTTTGTGCTTCTTTCGCTTCTTGTCCTCGGTTTCAGATTCTTCGACACGATTTTGTCTATCTCGGTCTGGTCCCAGGTCGAAGACCTGCTCCGACTCTCTACTCTTTCGTGGCACTTCTACACTTGCTCGTGCTCTACTTGGGAAGATGCGGTTGCCATGCCTATCTTCGATGACAGTTTTGTTGTCGTCTCTTTCCGTCCAGTAGGTATCTGCTAGCATCTCGGCAGGTTCAATCGTCCATCCATTCTCTGGTCTTGTGATGACCGAGCTGACCGTATCCGTTCTACGATGGCGGTGGGCTGTGTCTGGCCTACCAGCAACGGCTGGGCTCCATTCCAGCTCACCCGAAAACGTAGGGAGTCGTACTTGATCATTTCCCGGACGATACGAATGATCTTTAGAAGCAGCCTCGACGCCATCAATCCATCGTTTGATCCGATCAGTCTCCTGCCAGGTACCAGGCGGTGCTGTAAGAGGCCGTCGGGAGATATTGCGGAGACGTCTATTTCGCAACGCTTGCAGCGGATTATATGCTCGGCCCAGGTCTCGCTTCTTGTTGGTATAGGACGGCACACGGGTCATCTGATAGTGCGCACTTCCAGGACTACTGGTCGCTTGCATCACATAATTGCCAGGTGCGGTCGCATCAAGCTTCAAGGGAGGCAGATAGTCCAACAATCGTCTATGCTCCGCTGCAAGCTCAAAATATCGCCGCGCCTTCTCTGCCCGCGATAATGTTGCCGGTGAGAAGGAGTACATTACATTGTCAGAAGTTATCGATCCTAGATCAGGCCGTCCGTAATGCTGACTGCCGTGTCGCTGGGATGGCGAGGAGGGATCTGCCATGCTATCGCTGAGACGACTCCGCCTCCCGCTAGAGGACGCTGGTCGAAGAGTGCCGTATCCAGAATCCAATGCAGAGACAACACGTCTGCCGCCGCCAGCAGGAGAGATGGGCACAGGAAGAGTGCTACTCACCTGCCGCTTGCGATTCTCGCTCAGGTTCAATGCCATCTGTACCAACTGCGCGGGGTCCATACCAGCTGGTGTTGTTATCTGGGCAGTGCCAGATCCAGCATGGCTGCCATCTTCCACCGAAACATCTTTTGGCAGAGGCGAGCTGCGTGGGGAGGACTCCCCAGAGGCTCGACTGAGTGAATTTCTGCTCTGGTCTTGCTGGACTTTGCCATTCTGTTCACTGCCCTTGCCCTTCTTGGCCGAATTGTCCGCTCGTCGCAGACGGCCATTGCCAAGCACTGTCTCGAGCAGGAAGCCGCCAGTCTTCCTGGATCGATGCGGTGTGCTGTTGTGGGCGGGCTTTCCTGCTTTGTTAGACGTTTCGTCTCCTTGCGATCTCTTCTCCGTAACCTTGTCCGCAACTCTGCTCCATCTGTCGCTGACACTGCGACTGCTTCTCTTCGCGCTCGAGCTCCTTGACTCGGCCTGCGAGCTCGACTCGGCGTGTCCATAGCCATATCCCGCTGCGTTCCCGTGTCCATACTGATTCCGACCGTTATTCTGCCCATCGCCAACGGCGGTAAAGCTGACATCAGCAGCAGGCGATGCCTTTCCTGCTGATGCTACGGGGTCGGACGGGTCGTTGTCGTTGCTGGACATGGCCAGCCAGGCCCAGCGAGCGCTCCTACGCTGCTACTATCGGGAGACGGGGGTGCACTCGCGGGCGGAGCTTTGCTGGCATGGTGAAAGGGCGGACATGCAGGATGTCACTGCGGTGTTGTTGTTGATGAGCGGAGGATGACAGTGCACGTGGATAGCTGTAGTGGGCGATGGAGTTCAACCGCTACACATCGGCTTCGCTGCTTTCGCTGGCTCGGCACTCACATGAACAAACTTTGCCAGGATGCAGCATTCTGTGCTCTTTCCAAACGCCAAGTACAAGGTGGACAAGCTTGCAATGCAATGACCTCGAGACATATCATAGCGATTGGTTCTGTCTCCGACGAGTGATGAGCTTCAGAGGAGTCGTGGCGGTGTTGTTCCGTCTTTTGCGGGCGGTAGAATACTTCTACAAGCTTGTGCTGCATCGGACACATCACATTCTACGCCCGTAACTCTTGACCTTCAACCATATGTGGCAGCCATGCTCAAGCCACACAAATGTTGGGCCGGCCTCACTGGCCTTGCCAAAGATTTACGGCCGCACTTGGGCAACTGAGCATGAGATTCGGAACAAATCGACTTGAAAGATGGATCGTATACTGTTGTCTGGAGATGTCGACTCGTGCTACGTCATTCCAAAGGCTGCTATAAGGCTATGACCAGGAGGCGATTCGCCAGCAGAACGGAGGCCATCGACACAGAAGCTAGCAAAGCAGGACAGTGCGGTAATAGCAGCAGAATAACACGAACGTCGACAAGACAAGACAGCAGATTCCAGGATCATGTTTGAGTGGCTTTTCGGTAAAGGGTTCAACCCAGACCGCGACATTCCTTCGCTCAGCAGCAAGGTCATCCTCATCACTGGAGGTAAAGTTCATATCCACACTTCCTACGGGAATCTATGCTAACTGGGTCGAGGCAATACTGGTCTTGGAAAGGTATGGACACTGCGGAGTCATCGCACGAATCATGCATACTCATTTTCGTAATAGGAGACCGTTCTCCAGCTTGCAAAGCATGATCCGCAGGAAATATTCCTCGCAGCAAGAACGCCATCGAAAGCAGAAGCGGCAATCGAGGACATCAAGAAACAAGTTCCAAATGGCAAGATCACCTTCCTTCAAATGGACTTGACATCTCTGGCGTCGGTCAAGCAGGCAGCAGATGAGTTCAAATCGAGATCGGACAGGCTCGATGTGCTCATCAACAATGCGGGTATCATGGCCGTTCCGTACTCGAAGACCAAGGACGGCTACGAGATTCAGTTCGGCACAAACCATGTCGGACACGCTCTGTTGACAAAGCTCCTGCTCCCAACTCTCCTCAAGACAGCAGAACAGCCAGATGCAGATGTCCGTGTAGTCAATGTTAGCTCAGAGGGCCACATGATGGCTCCAGGCATCATCTACGACCAGGACAAGTTGGAAACCTACTTGACCTGGCAGCGCTATGGTCAATCGAAGCTTGCAAATATCCTTCATGCACGAGAACTTCAGAAGCGATACCCGGCCATCACTGCGACCAGCTTGCATCCAGGTGTCATTATTACAGATCTGTACGCATCTCAGGAGAAGACCAATCCACTGATGAAAGTGTTCCTTCCTATCTTGAGAAAGGTCACTCTGGACGTTCCCGGCGGCGCAAAAAATTCGCTCTGGGCAGCTACCGCTCCAAAAGATCAGGTTAGGTCTTCGCATTACTGGAAGCCGGTGGGCAGCAAGAGTGGAGGCTCTTTCTGGTACGCTCAGAAGGAAGACCTTGCAAAGCAGCTTTGGGATTGGACAGAGGAGGAACTTGACACTCAGCTGAAGAAGATGAATTAAGAATGAAGACAGAATGATAGCGTTTTCGTACATAGACGGTAATTAATGTGTTATAAATATGGACTCCTCTCCGGTTCAGTCACTCAGTGTGAAGAAGCTTCGAAAGCGGGTAGCGATTTTTGTCTGTGCTTTCTTGGCACCAAAGCCGAAGCCCACACGGCGTCAGGTTCAGGCTTCTCGTACCGCACGAGACCTCACACATCTCCCGCAGCATCTCTCTGACATCCGCGCCAACTGTCGAGGAAAGTGCTGGCCGATTCGACAGCAATTGAGGCAGTAATACCGACATATCTCTCCCTGTGCGCATAGTCGAGGCTGAGGCCGCGACAAACACCTGAAAAGATGGATCACGAGAAGCTGGCCCGCATGCAAAATGCCGTGCGAATTGGTACGTACATATGTCGCTGCGCTGCACATCAATGCAACAGAGCGCATTGAAAATGGCGCTGCATTTGATACAGAGCTGACTGATGTGATGCAGGGTAAGCAACACCATACACAGTATACAATGCTTAGACTTCACCGAAATGCCCCAGCCTGCCTCAAACTTCAAGGTCCATGCCGCGATACCGAAACCGTCCACGATGCTGGGGAAATTGATGTGAATCTGACAATTCTGATTACAGAGGCAAGGGCACGCCGAGAAGAAAGGTCAAGAAGGTCCACAAGAGCTCCGGCACCGACGACAAGAAGCTGCAGACCACCCTCAAGAAGATGAACGTCCAGCCAATTCAAGCAATTGAGGAAGTCAACATGTTTAAGGCTGACGGCAACGTCATTCACTTCTCCGCGCCAAAGGGTTAGTTGCGCAATAGCGGGAGGAAACGATGGAGATGTACACGATACTAATGTGTTTGTTCACCAGTCCACGCATCCGTCCCAGCCAACACTTTCGCCATCTACGGCAATGGCGAGGACAAGGAGCTCACCGAGCTTGTCCCAGGCATCCTGAACCAGCTCGGCCCAGACTCGTTAGCCTCTCTTCGCAAGCTGGCTGAGAGTTACCAGAGCCTGCAGAAGGGCGCCGAGGGCGAGGAGAAGAAGGACGACGACGATGACGAGATACCTGACCTTGTTGAGGGCGAGAACTTCGAGAACAAGGCCGATGTCGAGTAAGCTGGACAAGCTCTAGAAACCTCCCGCGCCATCACGACCAAGTCGTTACGATATGCATACCAAAAAGCTAGGATGTGCTGGTTGAGCGCAGCATGAAATGGCATGAGCGAAACACGGATGTGGAGTGTACATGCCTTTGAGGGGCTGCTGTATACTAGGTACGCGGCATGAGAATCAGGCTTCCATTACGAACTAAATTGGTACCTGCTCTGCTTTCCTTCTCCGAATGTACTTATCTCGCTCTTCCCTATTCTTGTGCAAGTATTATGCGCCGCAACGTCGAGCTGCTTAGTCTTACTAAGACTTGGATCCAGGAACAGACTTCAGCCGGGATAGACTATCTAATAAATGCTAATTCACAGCACATTTAGAAGGATTCAACAGAGGCATTGAATCAATACAGGTTAACAAGGAACTTTACCGCAAAATGCGACAGGATTGGAAAAGTGCCGTTACATGCACATATAAAGCTCTACACAGCCACATCAACGGAGGAGCAAGAAACGAAGTGAGAGGAGTCTCTGATCCAGATATCGTAGGATTGGAATTTTGCTACAGCTCCTCACTTTTCAAGTCCACCCACTTGATGACCCCCGTCTTAGGATCACAATTCACATACTCGAACTGACACTCCCCTTCCTTAAAAATCCAAACTTCATGCCACGTCATAAATTTCCTATCTTCACCAAATTTCTTCGCATGTTTCATCGCTCCATTGAAAATTGCTAAATGACTTGGATGTCGACTTGACCATTTCTCTAAATCTGCCCAGTTTTTGTGGAAGCCGCAACCACATGTCTCGAGAATGGGTTCTCCTTGATCATTGAGATTTTGGAGGAAACGTAGACCGATTGTACCTGTTTCTTCGGGATGGTCCCAGAGATACTGCATTCCGTTCATGAGTTTTTCTTGGAGGTCGGTTTCGTAGGCTAGGCGTTCGGTTTCGTCGCATTTTTCCCACCACTGGCCGGAACGGATGTGGCACATGTTTTCGTAGTTTGTGCCCGTCAGACGTTGATTGAAACCTTTGGGTGGTGAAGATGGGGTGTTGGCCGTTTTGGGGATTGGGAAGAGGTCGTGGGCTGATGCTGGGATTCTGTCTCGGCCCGCTCCCCAGTAGGCAGTAAGATTGTGTGGTGGTTGTTCTGTGTTTGGTAGTTGTGCGAGCCCTGGTTTGTGGTCGAGTCTTGCATAATTGGTTTCAAGCCTTTCTACGGGAGCAGCGAAGTGCTCGATCCAGAGCCCAATGTCGGCTTTGTCGTGTCCCAGCTCGGTCCAGAGTTGAGTGAGTTTGAGCTGGCCAAGTGCGGCATCGTAGCCTTCCTTTGAAGTCCAATATGCTACCCACACTCTGGAGTCCACCAAGTCGAAGCCGTGGGTTACTCGGAAAGTATCGATGATTGGAGGCGTTGAATTGGACGACTGCAGGATGTCTTCAACGACAGTCTCGGCCTTTTCTCGAGCAGCAGTGTTTCCCCTATGACCTTGTGTTCCAACGTAGATTGTGTATATCCGATCCACAGATTGAGGCAACTTCAAAGACCATCTAGGTACTGGGACTTGATGGTTCTTTGGCCGTTTCAGAGGATATGTGCGCTGTTCAATGGACCCCATTTTGGTAGTTCTGTGAATGCCTCGTTCGTGTCTGCAAGAGTAGCTCGTTAAAGGCTTGAATATTGTTAATGTTCGACAAGATGAACGAAGATGGCAATATGGTCTCCGAATCATGATAAAAGCTTTACCAATGTACCCCTCGTCGTTGTAGTAGCTTTTTGAGAAGAGGAGCTCGCTAGTACTGCCATGCTTACGGCATGCGTAGGCGACACAAGCGATCCAAGCAAGCTAGGCAATATATGTGACCGTCGCGCCCTGTGACATGCCCGCATTCATCAACATTGCAATTTATTGGAATGAGAGTTGAGGTTCCATGTTGTAGACAGTAGACTGCAGGATGATTGAGACGCAGAGGAACAGGGACCGAGGTCGGCAAAAGCGGCCCGCGGTTCCGAAAGACTGGGGTGCTACAAGCAAGCAGCAACGGAAACTCATCACTGCTGTTCGGCAGGGCCCACAACATCAGGGCGCCGGTAAGCACATTGCACGGCGGTAACTCGTTTCATCTGTCTCAAGGCTGGACAATATACAGCAAAGTGTCTGTCGGCTCAAAGTTCACGACCTTTCATGAGCCTGCACCTCGTATCAGGGCTCGACAGGGGTCGGAGCGTGTATATCAAAACATCGAGGTGTTGCCGTGATGAAAAGGGATCAGAACGGTAATACCTACGAGCAATGCCAAGACGCCAGTATGCAAATCATGCATGGTACGGTATCTTCTCTTGAAAATATGAAGACCTTCGTGTTCCCTCTCCCCACAGCATGAGCACAGCAATTCCTATCGCACCAGTCGCCACTTGAATCCGGCGAGATTACCAGGATCACCATCATGACAGGCAGCAAGACCATTGTTGGACCTGCCGAGGATAGCGACATGGCAAGAATCTTCGAGATCACAAGTCTGGCATTTGACCGGAACGAGGCTGTTTGGGACGCTATGTGGCCGAATCACTGGACTGAGGAAGGCAAAAAGCAAGGCGTAGAGCGGATGATCAAGATCAAAAATACCGACCCCAACACTACATACATCAAGGCCGTCGATTCCGAAACTGGAGAAATCATGGGAATGGCCAAATGGCTCATTTTTAACGAACAGCTGCCAGCCTCGAGAAGTTTCGAAGGCGCGACTGGAGACTTCTGGCCAGATGAAGAAGAGGCAAAATATGCAGAGGCAATGGCCGAGATTTTCGTTCAGGAGCGCAAGGCATACATTGAGTCTGTGAAGGGCAATGTCGTCTCGTTGGATATCCTGACGGTCGATCCGGTTCACCAAAGAAAGCAAGTAGGAGATGCTTTGGTGAAATGGGGCCTCGCAAAAGCAGACGAGCTCGGGTACGATGCCATTGTTGAATCCAGTCCCTTCGGCAGGAGACTATACGAGAAGAATGGCTATGTATGGCAGAAAGATGTTACCATACAGGTTCCAGGCTACGAGGGGAAGCGAGCTGCTGGCGGCTTCGCTTGGATGATCAGACCAAAGAAAAGTACATGAATGTATGCAGCATAACTCAGCACGGCAACCTTGAAACACGCACCAGTTTCAAGTCCGCTGTACAAGCGGGCCGCGATCTGAGCATAGCTCAATCACTAGACCTAGAGCTGATAGAAATAGATGTGAAGGCATAGGGCAACATTCTTTCCTCCCTTGGTATACACTTGATGGCCAATCAAGCTCATTGCAGGCACATGAGAATGAGGAGGGATTTAGACCATTGATAGCTCAAAAGATCGACAGATGTGAAGAAGACGTCTACTGCAGCTTCGCTTGCGGGGAGTTGTGCTATAGCCGCCGGATGCCTCCTTGCCAATGTGTGGGGCGAGGCAGCGAAGTGGAGCATTGCGTGAGCATGTCATGTCTCTGGTATGGTTGTCGCCAAGCAGGATTTCTGCGATCGCGACGCTCCTCACCTGCAGTATGTATATTGCATACAGGGAAGGTCTTCATTAATACATGGCACTGGCAGCAGTTGTATTAATTAGGTATTGACGAAGCATTTAGACAGGCGTTCCCTGTCGAGGCCACGACGGTGCCGCTCGCCCCGACGCCGATGAACTAGAGTGAACTCTTCAGCGAGCGAGTCACATAACAGCGCAATACACCCACCTCGAGGTCACGGGACTGCGACGGCATGCGGCAAGGTTCTGGGATCACACAGGTTTTCCACTTGGCTAGGCGCGCGCAATGTGATAGGCTCCATTAGATCATGCTAGGCGGCGGCTATGCTTATCGACATCGGACCGCGGCGGAAGGGGTCACCGGCAGACTTGAAGGCGGCGCCGAGGACATGACAAGTGCGCCGATGCTCCATGCAAAAAGCTCGTTTCGTGTGCATGTGCAGCACAGTGAGTTTCATGGTAAGCTGGAGATGTAAGGAACGTGACGACTGCATGGCGGAGGGTGATGAAGGCATAGTGAGGCATGTTCTGTGGAGATTGAGAGCTGCACGCAACAACTGAATGACAAGGCAGTGATTTTGAGCGCCATGTTGAATATGTATGGCTTGGAGAAGGTGCGGCCAATCAGGAGAGTGGCGTGTCGGATTCCGGTGGAAAATAGAAATGGCCGGCCGGGTGTGGGAGAGCGTGCAGGCCATCCGCTCTCTCCTAGTGGTTTGAATGCTGCATGAAAGCAACATGCCTCTGTCCACTCGACTCTGGCGCTTGCAGTGGCGTGTGTGTGCAGAGAGACATGCTGCTCATCATGTCATGTCAGCTCAGCGGCAAATGCAGTCAGTGTGCACTATGCATATCATCATGCCATGCTCCACCATGTCCTCTACCGTATTGGTCCTCCCTTAAGGCATTGCCAGTACTGTTCCTCCCGGTCTAAGGCATTGCCAGCACTGTTCCTCCCGGTATAAGGCATTGCCGTTGCCAGCACTGCTCCTCCTGGTATAAGGCATTGCCATTGCCAGCACTGTTCCTCCCGGTCTAAGGCATTGCCAGTACTGTTCCTCCCGGTATAAGGCATTGCTAGCACTCTTCCTCCCGGCCTGAGGCATCGCCGGTACTGTTCTTCCTGGCCGGAGGCATCGGGCGCCATCTCCAAGGAAAAGGGAAAAGGCGCGGTAGGCGAGGAGTTTCGGATCGGTGTGCAGCGTGCAGGCCAGGCGCGGCGCAAGCAGATCTATATGCGAAAACCAATCTGCGTCGGCCACGTCGTACGGAGCAGGCTGGGGGCCTGTTTGGCCAGTGGCGTCCGGCTCTGCAAAACATCAAGCAGGCACGCGTGAGCCTTGACTCTTGAGGCATCGCACATGCATTCGGCCTTCCCGTGACAGGCTTTGCCAAAAGTTGTGAGTTGTGGCTGAGCACAGTGGAGTCGCTGAGTCCGACTCCGACTCTCTCCATCGATATCTTCCACCCACGGTGCCTACTGCCTCCTCTCTTCCACCCACATGCCCTCGTCCTATTTCACTCGGTCGCGAGGTCGCACGGTCGTAGAGCGCTGGACGCTGACCACACTCTTCCCTAATAGCGACCGACAATCCACTCAATGCCCTCACACGAACCGACCATACACTCAGTATTCCACATACCCTCAGTACACGCCCTGATGCATCTGGAACCGACGACATTCTCCAAGTATTGAGTCTTTTGCCACCTCCCACCTCTGGCCATGTCATCACTTGCTTCACAATATACCCACCCAGCATTACAGCAACGCCTTCAACCAGAGCACACCACCCGAATTCCCACCAAGAGCCCGCGCTCCGAACACAATAACCAGAGCAACACTTTGCAACATGTATCGAAATTGGCAAAACGAGCCAGCAGAAGCATCACAACAACCGAGTCATCATCCACCAGCACGAGCCGGCCTCCAACACACCTCGCGACCGCAGCTCCTTGTAATATACCAGCGCCCCCATTATCTGCCAACCCGTCCGCTACCGCAACACCTCCACCGCCAAGCATGCGCACACCTTCGCTTGTCTCAGCATCCTCCGTCTCAACGTTCGACAGTCCCAGGTCGACGGCTTTGCGGAGGAAGCAGTCCGGTGCCATCGACAGGTATGCCGCGCAGAAGCGAAATGCACCAGACATGATCGATCGAGAGAGTCTATCAAGAGCAGGCGAGGTCATGCGCTCCAGAAGCCAGTTCGACGATTCACTCTTGGGCATATCTCTCCCTCCCACCTTTTCCTATGGCCAACCACACGCTCAAAATGATTACGCGCATGACTATTGTGATCATCATGCCTTGTCTCGCGAATTCACCCCGCCTGTGCCTGGCTATGCACAATCAGCGACTCCTTCGACAAGGTATACCGACTCTCCGTTCAGCCATGTGCCTACGCCCAGCTCTGCTTCTTCGTACTCGCCCGGCATTATGGCGACCAGTGCACCCGGTCCACGATCACAGACAATGAGCAGCCCTGCAAAAAGCTACCCGCCTGTGTCTCAACGTTCTTCCATAGACAAAGGGCCCAAGTCTAGCCTTGCGCCTGTACGAGAGTCTTCGACCTCGTCTTCCAATTCGACTGTAAAGGTAGGAGCAAGGCAGCATGTTCCGAAGAAAGAGTCTGCACCGAAGAGCAACGTACCACCGCAAGTAGCGAAGACATCTACGCTGGCAAAGAAGCCATCTAGGAGAAAGCTCGCCAAAGAGCAGCTTCCGGCCCCAGCGAGCAAAAGGCCTTTGCAAGCGCCACCAGAGCTGGCTCATCTGAATGTGGATCCTCCGAAACAGAAGATCAATTTGCAGAAGCCGTTGGCCCCACCGAGACCGAGTCGTGACGGGACTTCAGATCTTCCAGATCTCAGTCGTCCATCGCCTGTGGTTCAGAGCGATCTTCCAAGATTGTATACAACCTATCACAAACGGACACCTTCACAAGAAACTCCAGTCCCCGCTTCGTCACCACGATCGAAAAGCCGTTTGGGATTCTCCTCAAGGACTCCCTCAAGGAACGAGTCACCTCGGATAGATTCCGCCATCTCCCCGTCACCTTCTGCGCGGCGCTTTCATAGAGGCCCTACCCCAGATACTGCGACACGAGAAGGCGCGGCTCCTTCTCGCAAGGACTCACCCGCAGTAGGTCCAGGCCCAAGTCCATCGAAGTCGCCGAGATTCGGCATCTTTTCCCGAAAGTCCAAAGCAGAGGCAAAGGTCGTCGAAAAGCCTGTGCGTCGTCCTTTCAAAGGCCCGGCTGCAGGCACTGGACACGAGGGCTATGGGAGATTCAGTGGTCGTGGCCGCAATGGAAGCGCCGGCAGCAGCACTGGTTTCCGTTCGCCTAGCGCTGATAGCACAACGAGCAGTGCAATCCGACCAAGCAATGTCGCTTCGAGCCGCAAAAGCAGTCGCGGCAGCACAGATGCTGCAGAACTTGACGATTTTCTTCGCGAGCGTTTGGAGCCGAAGGTCTTACGAGGCAGCGGCAGCACTTTCAACACTGGCTCAAGCTCTGATTTCCTTGGCGCGAGCCTCTATCCGGCATCGTCCAATACGTCTTCACTCGAAAGCTATCCGCAACCTCGGCTTCTGCCGTCTGCGATGCAGAGCAGCGATAGTTTCTCATCCAGCAGGCGTCATGTGCTTGCTAGGAACAACGCATCTGAGAGCTCGGGTGACGATCTCGAATTTCAGCAGCCTACTATTGCTGCTCGGCGCTCGTTGACTCGACTGTCGCAAACAGATTCGAAGTCTCCTGTGCGGATGCCTGCTCCCATCGACACGAGCTTGCCACCTTCAACCACGGCCTACCTTGACAGTAATGATGTGGAGACTGCATGGCCCCGGACTGACAGTTCGATGCCACCGTTTGAAGATCCATTCCGTGGTGACGAAGGTCTATGGTTGCGCTCGCCCCCACCAGAGCCCATTGCAAAGCAGAGTCGCAAGTGGAATTTCTTCCAGCGATCAAAGGGCAAAGCTAAGACCGTGGACCCACCAACTATCCTCGAAATGCCTCCACGGTCACCTCAACGCGCTGTGGCACACTATGCTATGCCGGACTCTCAGGATCCTCTCAATCTCGACGAGGTCCGTCGCCTGGTCCTGGACAATGACACATCTCAGGACGAATCGGCGTCGGAGTCTAACAGGTCCAGCAAGATTGTGCCTTATGAAGGTCGTCATCTGAGCCTACTACCCTCGCCGCCCAGTCCTGGGTTCAGCAGCGACTCGTACTTCAAAGCAAGACCTTCGCTTCCCCGGATCTCCGTTCAACGCCAAGACTCCGCGGAGACGACCGAGGTCCTCGATGCTCAGCCTGCGCTGCCATATCAAGCGGCGCACGTCGCAAATGTTGAGCAGTCGCCTCTCCAGGGACATTTAAATAGTCTTGCCGTTCCTCCGGATCCCTTCCCCGTCCTAGTTCCTGCCATGGGCACTCCTGAGCCGGACTCGAGCTCAAAGGCTACGCCTGACCTACGAGGAAATGATTCGCCGAGACAGCCCAGGCTCTCCCCAATCGGAAGAATACCTGCAGTGGTGTCGCGGCGAGACCGAGATCGAAAGTTATCCGACCATTCCTTCTCCCGACCATTTGCACGTCACCAGCCTCGCCCTACCGTAAAGCCGCCGGGCTCAGTCTACAACCAGATTAGGGAAATGGCAAGCCCTATCGAAGCTGGCTCGCAGCCCGTCTCCAGCACAAGCACCAGGTCTGACTTCAACTCGACTGAAGTGAAGAGCAGTAACAACACGAATCCGGCTAGCACATCGACCAACCGGGCCAGCATGGACATCCACAATCAAAACGAGTTTTTCGTGTTTCCTCCTCGAAAGAACTCCGAACAGTCATACCAGTCCGGATCAACAAGCTCCGGCTACCCTAGCTGGATGAACGCGTTGTACCCGCCACCCCAACAGCATGAGGACGTCTGGGACGAGTATGACGATCTAATGGATGATCACGTGCCTCCCAAGAAGGCAAAGGCAAAGAAATCACTTGGAGCACCATTGCAGTATTCGGATACGGTATATGGCGGCAACATAGCATCTCTGGTACCACCTCCAGCAGGACAACCTCCAACCTCGGAGCTTCCAATCCCACCTGGATCTGAAGTGACCTCCACCGTGCTGTCGGTGCCTCAGCAGATCTCGCGCTTCCTTCAGCCCTCTCTAACACCAATGACTCCTGACACTATTTCTGCGCTGATTGGTGGCTATGGAAGCCGTAGTACGAGCACACTCTTCGTCTCGAATCGGGACAGCAGCCAGACCGAGGGCAGAGTCAGCACCCAGCAACCTCTGCGTTCGAGCTTTGGAAGTGTTCAGGGAAGCGTGATGGCTCCGCGACACAGTAGAGGCTCCCGTCATTCGCGGACTGCCTCACTACCTGAAGCGCGACATTCGCAAGCAAGTACGGCGTTCCTCGTTCGGCCAGAACAGGATGTGCAGCTCTCGGATATTGTTGAGGTTCCTGGAGAGTTGTCACCTTCAGCACGCTTACGTCAAAGTGCTCTCACGACGAGCAAATGGTTATCATTCGGCCGCGTGCTGTTCAGTCCAGCGCACAACGAACTACAATTCGTCAACGAGCCTCGTGTCCTTGTGCTCGACGGTCTCAGCAGTGACTGGTCGTTCTATGTGGCCCTCAGCTATCCCGAAGCCACGGTCTATAACATGGGTGCCAGTCTTTCTGCATCTCCTTCGCTTTCCTGGCCGGAATCTGATGGTCCGCCGCCACCGAATCATCGCCAGATCCCGCTCACAACTATTGCCGCATCTTTTCCCTTCCCAAAAGGCTTCTTCACGGCTGTTGTTTTGCGATACCCTATCGCCACCACGGAAGCTTCGTACGCAGCATGCATATCTGAATGCAAGCGCGTCCTCCGACCCGGAGGCCACCTTGAGGTTGCTGTTCTGGATCTTGACCTGGTGAACATGGGCAGCAAGGCTCGGAAAGCTGTTCGCGGATTGAAGACCAGAATGCAGCAAAACGACCGAGAAGTCTGTTTGCAGAACCTCAGTGATGTTCTGGTTCGTCTAATCGGAAGACGAGGCTTTGAGTCTGTACAGCGTTGCGTCGTAGGTGTGCCAACCGCTGGCCGCATTCCTCGCAGTCAGGACCTCAGCAGCTCAGGCTCCGGATCATCTGCCATGTCCAGACGCCACGTCAATGCTCGCCGTGGTTCGCACAATGACTTCAGCTTCTCGAACCTTCTTGTTGGAAACTATGGCAGCCAATATGAGCCAGGCAAGAACAACGATGAAAGCATCACGAAGATGGTTGCAAAGGTCGGACGTTGGTGGTACTCGACTTGCTACGAGAAAGCACTTTTGCCCACGGATCGAAGCATCTGGAACGAATCCGGACTCGTGCGAGAATGCGAGAAGCAAGGCACCAGCTTCAGACTGCTGATCTGTCACGCACAGAAGCCTCTACAGACTCGCAGAAGGACTGTGAGCGTCTGATTATATCTACATTCGACATCAACAGCGCTTGCTCAATGCGCCTCTACGACGATACGATTCATGTACAGGCTGTACCTAATCGGAGAATCTAATGAGACGAGACTTGTTTTCATATTTTGCGATTTAGCGAGCGACGTTGACCTTTTTTGCTTAACCACGCCTCACGACTGTTGGCCATGAGAGGCCTACTCACGACGATAAATGTCCGCATTCTCTGATTTGCATAGTGTGCATAATGGAAAGGACCAAGACGCATTTATGGCCTCACGGCCCATCAGGCTCACGCCTGAGATTTGGTGTATAGGAGGAGATTGACCGGATCCGGACATACGGTCTTGAGAGCTGTTGTTGTAGTCGGTAGTGGGTGGTATTGTGAACAAATGCAATGAAACTTTTCTCTTGTCTCAAGAGGGTGCAGTCTGGCCCCCCCCCCCCAACAGTGGTTCGGTTGGTTTGGTTTGGTTTGCCAAGGCCGAACCGAACCAGTCGCACGGACCGGATGCCAAGGTTCCGTCACGTAGTCAGCACTTGTGGCCAGCAAAGTCGACCCAAACTGTAACGTATACCACGATCGGATCGTGTTGACACCCGTTCGTTAGCGCGGATCTGTAAGCATCTCAGCGTTTTACCTCAATACTTCATCGAATTAATATGCATTACAGAGCGATGCGATTGTACTGATTCCTATACTAAAAAATCGCCGTATCGAGTTCTATAATTCCATAATTGACTGCAATGTATATCAATGGAATGTAGTAATGCATATTTGTGTGGTTATAAGCCTGTTCGAACAGCTGAGTGCTGCTAAGCCTGCGTCGGCGAAAGCCGTATAAAGAAATTTGATAGTATGGGTAGGTCTACGGTCGTAGGAAGTGTTGCTTGTCGAGACTCGCGGGGCTTCGTTGCTTTCTAATCAATGCTAAGCTAACTGTTAATCGTTTAGTGCTTACTGAAAACAGCTAGAAGCGGCTGTGCCCACGGCGCTAACGAACGGGTGTCAACACGATCCGATCGTGGTATACGTTAACTACGGCAGCAGGCCCCAAACTGTGCTATAGCAAGGCCAGGGCCAGATGCGGTGCAGTAGTAGTCCCATGCATAGAAAATGTGGGAGGTTGTGCAACACTCGTTCTTCCATACGCGACTGTCAAATCACCTTACCTAGTATAAAATGCCGTGCATCGAAGCCGGGGTGTTAATGGACCATACCCATATCTAGCAAAACAAACATTGCCTTGAGAGGGGCTCGAAATGCATGCACTGGCGAATGGTCTGTGTCAATTCACGCTGGGATTTGTCTGTCATGCTTCCATAAACCTTTAATGTCACTAATTGATACAGTCTCGACTCATGACTACATAAAGTCACTCGCTTGACCCCTTCGTCGATTGCCGCCAGGTGGACCTCCACCCACGAGAGCTCTCCTGCTGGGATGAATGTGAGACTCGTCGTCCTCTTGTGGTGCAGCAGGCTTCTTCGGTGCCTCTTTCTTCGCAAGCTCGGGCCGTCTACGCGGCGGAGGTGATCTGGACGATTCTGGACTGCTCGTATTCCTCCTCCGTTTGGGAGCAGGCCCTCGACGCGGTGGTGAGCGAGAGGGAGATCGAGAGGGAGAACGAGAGTCGAAGCTGCTAGCACTTCTGGCACGCTTCCGATTTGGCGAGCGTGCTCCATTGCGAGCGCCGTTGCGCCTGGGTGGACTGGCAGAACGACTTTGTGTGCGGCCTCGTCTTGGTGGTGAACGAGATCGAGAGCGCGAAACAGATACCGCCCGACGTTTGCCACTGGTCCATCGAGGAGGTGACTTTGATCGAGACACAGAGGGCGAATGGCGTCGCTGGCGAGGTGGAGTCCGAGATCGTGAGACGGATCTGTCGCTGTAGCTGTCACGTCTTCCTCTTCGGGGCTCCGGTGATCGGGAGTCGTACGAACGCGATCTGCGGCGACGTGGTGGAGTACGGGAGCGTGATAGAGAGCGAGAGTCTTCCCTGGCCCGGTTCCGCTTTGGAGTCGGCGAGCGAGTGTAGCTCCTGCTTCTTCCACGCCTCGATGTGGATCGTTGTCGTGATCGGGATCTCGAGTGGGAGCGCGAAGAATAGCTGGAGTAGCTGCTGTAACTGCTGACGCTCTCGCTTCGGCCTCTGCTAGATGGCGTGGGGCTTCTAGCGGCAGGCAGTGTGACAGGAGCAGGCTTCGGCATGTTCTTCAGCCATTCTCTCATGCCTTCTGTGAGCACACCCATACCGATAGCCGTGAAGAAATTGATGCTGAAACGGGTGTTCTTAGGGTCGTCGGTTGGGAACATGCCTGCAAGCGCAGGCTGTAACCCGTCTGCCTTGAAGCGTTCACTCAAGGTCTTCATCCCTGCTCCTTGGGCCAGCTCTTCAATGAGAATCTTGATGAATATACGACTTGAGCTGGTGGTGTCTTCCTCGTTCAGCTTGACGGCATGGAAGACATGCCAGCCAATTGCGTCTGATGACAGCAAGAAGCCGAAGAATTGTGCAATGATCCGTAGTCGATTGGTTTCGTATCGGTGAATCGTCTCATAATACTTCGTAAACATATCCTGGAATAGATCCTGCCAAAGGCGATTGAGCTTGCAGAAGCGCTCTCCGATCAGTCCGAAGAACTTATTGAAAGTTCGCTCCTGGCTACAGCATTCGATGATCATGGACGGCAGTTCTTCCTCACGGCCTCCAGGGAGATTAATGCGCATGAGCTTGTGGCAAGCTTCCTCGAATGTGCCAGAGGACATGATCGTAAGGTAGATGGACCTTCTGAGGTTGACAAGATCGGTGTTCGACTGGTCCTTGATTTCCAGGGCTTTCTCCTCACTGTCTTCCTCTTCCTCGTCACTGCTCTCGTCCGGTCCGTCTTCGTCTTCGCCTTCACTGCCAGAAGCCTCACCCAAGATTTCGGCCTTCAGCTTCTTGTAGGCCGCCTCATTTGACTCGAACTCTGGATCGAATTTGAAGATATTCAGGCCATCTTCTGTGCTCAGCTGATCGTCTAAACCAGGTCGATGAGTAATTTGATCTTCTTCCTCGACAAGGTCCAACTCTTCCTTCACAGCAGGATGATCCTTATATTTGTCCTTCCTAATTTGGAATAGAACCTCAATCATATATTGTACTCGCTTGTCGATGTCTGCTTCGTGAAGGATGCTCCTGAACTGGTCATATACAGCCAGTGCGATCTGCGAATTCATCTCCTCGATATGTTGTCCGACTTCCTTCATGAGGCCGACTGCAATCTCGACACTGTCGTCTGTCGGCTTGTGGAGGAGCAAGAGCAACATCTGCGCAGCGAGCATTTCATGTGCGACTTGCTGATTGATCAGGTGGGCAATGAATGTCGTGCTGCTATGGCACACGCTTTTGTCGTTTCGTTTGAATGCCTTGCGGAACTGGATGATCAAGCGATTGATCAGGAGCTCCCCCACCTGTGGCAGCTTGGTATTGACGATAGCCGCCATGGCAGCATAGATGGGCGTGAAAGGCAGACTAGCAGCCTGAGCTTTCATGATGCTTCGGCAGAACAAACCTCGACCACGGACCAAATTCTCATTGAACAACTCAGGCACAATGTGCTTGATGTTCGAAACGTTGACCTTATTGATCAGACCATTGATCGACTTCTTTAAAGCTTCCCATGCCATGCGCTGGTACTCCTTCGAAGTCTTGTCTGTAATTTGGGCCTGCAGAGCCTTCAGTCGTGCTGGCGGGATGTACGTTCCTCCGGAGCGCATATTCAGCAAGCGGTCGTACTCCGCCTTTGCCTTTGCCTGCTTCTCTGCCTCAGTCAGCGGCTTTACGACAGCCTCCTCATCACGGCCCCTCTGCCGCACTTCCAGCTGTCGCGCTCGCTCTCTCGCTCGCTCGCGGTCCACATCTCGAGGTAGAGGTCCAGTTGCGCGGGACGCTGGCGGCGGCGGCGGCGGCGGCGGCGAATGCGATCGCGAGTATGAGCGCCGTCGTAGGGAGGGCGCATCTCGTCGAGGCGACGGTGAGCGCGATATCGAGCAGCGTTTCCGCGAGTTGGAAGTGCCTACTGGTACATCTGCCTTGACTGCTTCATCGCCTGGCTCTGGCGTTGGCAGTCGCACCGCCGACTCTACTGCTGCCATAACGATTAGTTTCTGGAATTCGAGTAGTCCAGGAAAGTGGTCGTCCGGGCCCTGCTGTGATGGTGCAGTTGAAAAGTGGGCGTGGATTGAGCGCAAAAGTTCCACATCGCTTTGACTCGCCGCAGAAGTTGCCGCGAGTCATGTGCCAAGAACATCGGTCTGACCAATGTTGCTGCCCGTGACCAACGGTCTAAGTCCTATATCATGCAGCAACCAGCTTGGATTATGAGATGTTTGTTGGTAGTATAAGATAAAAGAGACATCATCGCCAGGGTATCATATTCTTTTTGCAAAAGGTGTAAATGCTGAGATCAATGCTCTGTGCTATCGCTATGCCATTTCATGAAAGTGTACATCCCGTTGCCAGGTCCTCATCTCTCCTCGTGTTACTCACATGTCTGATTCATGACCTAATTCTCGCAGCTTTGAATTTGCTCACTTTCTTCATCTTGCCATCCCTCTCTTCCATCAGCGGCTCACCATCATCTTCCCCATCATTGTTCTTGAACCCTCCCTGCTGACGAATAATGTCGTTCCGTCTGCGATAGTACTCTGCGGCCAGCTCACGACGTTGCGAGATCGGATCTGAGAGCACGCCGTCCTCAGATGGAGCGGGGGCCGACCTGCGCCGCGTTGGACGCTCAAGAAGTTGATCTGCAATAATGCTGCTTGTTGGTGGCGTCGGTGTATGCAGACCTTCTTCCTTACTTGCACGACCAGCCTTGAATGCGGACACCTTCTTTGGTGCGGTCGTCATGCGCTCAGAGACTGCTTCGGACACAGGGGTGACATTCTCGACGCTTTGCGCTGCATCAAGCTTCTGCGACTTCTGCATGGGCTCACCGGCGACATCTAGAGCTTCTGCAAAGCTGACTCGCTTCTTACTGCAAGGTTTTTTGTCGCTATCGAAGCTTTCGTCTACCTGCTTCCCACGAATGACAAGTCTGCGAACGTCTTGTGGGTCGACAGTAGAATCCAGCTCGGCCACATCTTCGATGGCCGGTGCAGGGCCCAGATTGCCAATCAGTCGGCGCGATAGCTCTTGCATCTCCTTATGGTAATCATCGCTGATGACCCGTCGCTTTGTACGGCCATATTCGTCCTCGCTTTCAACATCGGAGTCTGATAGACCACTGGTATATGGCGTGTCTTCGTCTTGATATTCTGAAGAAGTGAAGTCCGACACTTCGTCCTCGTCCATCTCATAGTCTTCTAGATCCAGATCCATCTGCGCAACAACGTGACCGACTTCATTCAGATGATACTCAAGCATTTCCCGCCGAGTTGCAGCATCTTCCTCAGACTCGTCCTCTGGGAGGACCACATCATGAAACTTGGTGACCTCGTCAGTTTCATCATCGAGTTCGGCAACTTTCTGCCCAGGCTTGAACATGAATCCCTTCAGGCTTTTCTGGAAGTCCGGGTCGGCTTTGCTATCGACCGGTGGGGCTGGCTCTGCTGGGATCTCTTCTACTTTGGGCGAGAAAGACACCGATCTTGGGTCCGGCGGAGGTGCGGCCGGCATCACGGCCACCTTGTCGTTGAACGAGACTGACTTGCGGCCATCTTCAGAGTCTTGGCGCTGTGGTTCGGGCGAATGCTTGGTGTCGGCTGTGAAGGAGACCGACTTCTTGCGAATAGGTGGTCGTGAAGCGTAATCCGAGTAACGAGAAGAATGCTCTGCAGCGTTGGCCTTTGGCGGATGATCAGCGTTTTTCAACGCAGGTGGCGGTAATGTGGCGGCTTTTGCAGCTTCACCGTCACGGTCGTTAGTTGCGTTGTCCTTGTCGGCAATATCTTGCTCTGAAAGACCAGCTTTTCGCAGTGCGTCCACAAGTTTTGTTGTGTGTGCTTCAGGTTGGGACACTCTACTCGAAATCACATTGCCGTCCTCGTCCAGTTCTTCCTGAATCTCAGTGAGGGGCAAGTTTCCAGATTCGTGGTCTCGATTCGCAGAGATGGCCGCAAAATCTAGCTCTTCCAGTTTCGATTCGCTATCCCAGTATTGCTTTTGGATAGTATCAATGTTCTTCTGCACATATTCCTGGCGTCTCGACACCATTCCCAGCACTTGGGATGCGTTTCGTGGCGAGCCGGCTGATAGACCTGCGAGCTCGCGGATCTCTTTTTCGTTCACCAATTCACCATCATAACTTTTGCCGATGCCTTCGAGGTCCAGTTCGTCGCCTGCTGTCTGGATTTCTTCTTTGAGGCCTTCGAGTTCTGCGCTATAAGTCTGCCAGTGCTTCAGAGCAGCGCGCAGTTTCTGCAGGTTTTGCTCGAGCGCCTGGCGCTGCTGCTCGAGGCGAAGTAGGTCCATGATGCGCGCTCTTGATGTTGTATCTGCCGCCGACTCTGGTCGAACGCAGATGAAGGAAGTCAGTGTTGGAAGTGACTACGGCCGTTTTTTAGGTTGGATGGCGCAGGGCAACCGATAGGGTTTCGAAAAGCTTGGCACGAACGGCTGTACGGAGGCAAACAACCACGAACCCTGGACGAAGAAAAGTTGCAAGAAACGAAGCCGAACACATTCATTAAGGATCTGATTGATAGACGAGGTAGGCAGTGCAGATTGCTTTCAAGATGCTACGCTAATGCAATGCGTCATGCACGTGTACCAACCACAAAGTCACAGGTACCGAAGTGGACCTCGTGATGCAGATGGACCACAGTTCTCTTCCCTTCGAATGCCATGTAAGCCACTACTGCAGCAAATGGTCGCGGAAATGCTTCTGGAAGTTGCCCTTCTTGTTCTTGGTCCATTCATATCTCGCTTCCGCTCTCTGCTCGCGATTCTGCACACGTTTCTCCACTGCCTTCACCTCTCGCTTCTTGGCATCACTGACACCGACCATACCCAGACCGCCATTCGCACGACTGACGAGTTGTCTGCCGCGAGAACCGCCATCCTGCTCCGTAGACTGCAACTCTGCATCTTCATCGTCAGCGTCGGAGTCGTGGCGGCCTTCCTCAATCATACGTTGCTCGGCACGCTCTTCTGCGGATGGGTAGTTGCGTAAATTCTGCCTGTAATACTGCCTTAAGCTCCGGTGGCCAGCTATACGGCCTGATGGAAGGTGTAGCTCGTAGTCGTCATGGTATGCAGCGTGTGTGCCGTGATGCGCATGGGAGTGGTAGCCGTCGGTATTCTTGTGCGGTCGCGGATCTGTGCGAGCATGATGACGATGCAGGCCCAGCCTCTCCAACCTGTGAGTCTGGTCCACGGGCACAGACGTGATTTCGTCAGTCGGCACAGAGGACAACGACCCATCGCTCTCCCATCCATCGTCATCTTCGTCCATATCAACATCTTCGCCTTCTCCGTTCTCAACAATGGTCTTGACTGCACGCTTCGCACCAAGACTGACACCACCACCACTTGTCTCGTCCTCTACTGTCTCCGACTCTTCGTCGGAATATGTTGATCGAAAGTCGTAGAACTGGCCCACGTCCATCTGCTCCTCTTCTGTGCCGTATGCAATCATGCAGTGGCCTCGGTCTCGCATGTGCGTCTGCACGCCTGAACTCGTATGCACTTGCTTGTGACAAAACAGGCACTGGTGGAGCACATTCACAGTCTCGCTGAGATAATTGATTAGCCCGGCCAGGTCGACCAAGTAATGCTTCTCGGGAATGAAGAAACTATGTTGTCTTGACATATGATTTAAGTTCAGGTCCATAGTTGGGGAGACATAGTTGCAGAAGAGGCATTGGCTGAGATCGGCTTTGTGTTCGTAATCGTCATCGTCCATGCTCTCGTTCCCTTCGCCATGACCGTCTTCCTTAGGACTTGTAGACGGCGTGGGTTCTGTCAGACCTGTATCACGCAAGCCCTTCACAACCCGTTCGAGCTCTGGCTCTTCGGCAGACTCTACGTCTTCTCCGTTGATCGTGCTCGCAGCAGTACTGGCTGTGTCGAGAGTCTCGCCGAGAGTGAAAGTGGAATCAGCCATGCTGTCAGTCTCGGCGCCATCGACACCTCGACCTTGGGCTGCCGAGCGAGCTGCCAGCATGCGATGCTTCTGGCTGCCCAAATGATTCACGTAAGCGCCCTCGCTGAAGTAGGTCTTATCACATGTGTCGCATCTCCTCTCGAAGCTTGCCCGTGCGGCAGTGGCAGCGGCCGAGGCCTTGTTCGCAAGTACCTTCTCCGCGAAGATCTCAGAAGTCAGTGGTGGCAGAGAGGCCACGCGACGCTTGAGGTTGTAACGATGCCAATCCGATTGCATATGCGTTCGCTGGAGATCGCTGGAGCGGAAGGCGACTTGGCAGGTGTTGCAGGTGAAAGGGTGAGCCGAGCCATGCTGAGCAGCTGGTGCTTGAGTTGTCGTGGCCATGGTCAATGCTCAGGCCTGTGTTGGCTAAAAGTGTTGGAGAGTAGAAGAGTGGTGGGATGATGGCTAAGGAAGGCGACTGGAATTTTGCCTTTCCAATGACGCCACGCCTGAACCCTGCCAACTGCAAGCATGTGCATGTGCTCGGCTGGCTCCTGCGCGCGATTAACAAGCAGCTTGGACTTTCTAACAGTCCACGCCTTTGTAGCGCAATGCGCACATTCTAGAATCGCCGCTTAAAGGCCCAAAATGCAACACTATCAACGCTATATCCCGCCTGAACTCGAAGGCACCACCAGCGCAAACCGATTGCAAAAGAGACGCGCTCCAGGCACGCTCAAGAAAGATGGCTCACAGACTGTGCGCTTCGAGATGCCCTTTGCTGTTTGGTGCCACACTTGTAAACCACACGCAATAATAGGGCAGGGTGTCCGCTTCAACGCAGAGAAGCGAAAGGTGGGCAGTTATTACAGTACGCCAATATGGAGCTTTCGGATGCGACATACTGCTTGTAATGGCACGATCGAGATCAGAACTGATCCTCAGAACACTGCGTATGTCGTTGCGGAAGGCGGTAAAGCGCGTGACTATGGCGATGCCAATGACCAAATCCGCGAAGGAGAAGGAGGTGTTCCCATTCTCAGTGCAGCAGAGCGTGAGCAACGGCGCGAAGATGCGTTTGCTCAGCTTGAGGGGCGGGTGGATCAGAAGGAGCAGGTAAAGGACAACACGAAACGCATTCAAGAGCTCTATCAATCTCGTGATCGAGATTGGGACGATCCTTGGTTGGCCAACAAGCGCATGCGAGCCGACTTCCGACAAAAGCGCAAGGCTGCTGAGGAGGAAGAGCGAGCTACCGAAGCGATGAAACAACGACTAGGTACAGACATCGACTTGCTTCCTGCATCTGCTGAGGATTCTGCGAGAGCTAAGCTGGTTGATTTCGGCCGTCATTCGCAGTCGGAGTCTGCAGATCCTGCTGATGGACAATCGATGTTCCGCGTCAAACCACACAGAATATCCAAGAGCAATCGTAGCAGCTCCACGAAAGGCTCCCAAAAAGATGTCTTGCGCCAACGCTTACTGTCCAATACTCGGGCTGCTCTCAATCCTTTTGGCTCTTAGATTAGGTTCCCCATGGTGGTTCAATTGCTATCGCTTGGCCAGAGCTGTCTCCATCCAATTTGCTGGGATGCTCATCGTCCATGCAGGATACAGATCAAGTTGTTTCCGGATCGTTGCAACGAATGCGGGCTTATTTACTCAAAGGAAGCGCCGTCAGTTGCGATCCTTGTCGCTCGAGAAAGCTCGGGGTTGCTCCGACCGAATGATCGCTATCTGCTGCCTCGAAAATGTCCTGACATAGTTCAGTGCATCCGGCTGCGTGATGATGCGTGCCAGAAATGTGTCAGCGTAGGCCGAGAGTGTACGACGAGCAATACGAAGCAAACACGAGCATACTACGGAGTCAGTGTCAACGGTGCATAGCAACGAGTACAGAAGCTGAAAGATATCGCAAGACTTCGAAGAAGCAATATGAACTTCTTTCTACCATTGTCCAACACTACTTTCCAGGATTAACCATGGACACTGAGAATACGCGGAAAGCTGTGTCGATGCTGCCTCTCAATGGCCTCATGCGGGCGCAATTCGAGTCGCATGATCCTGCCGTGCAGGTTGGTTACAGCAACGCACTAAAAGTCAGGACCAGATTTGTCTCCAGCGTCGGAGATGATCGACCAAGAGTTCACGATTCGTGATGCAGCAAATCTGCCTCGTGGGTTTCCATCACTGTGGGGAGCTAGGAAGCTGACATATCAGCGCAGGCCTTCTGGCTGGGCCTGGCTGGGCAGCATTCTTGCGTCGCGTATATGCACGTCACTTTAGCACAACGTCCGTCACAGCCCATCGGTCGCCCAGTAGATACAACTGATGGCAGCGTGCCCAAACTCAGAATGCCCAGGGCCCTACCCGACGTCGAGAGTCTTGAGCGCGCTGTAGCAGAGTTCTTCTCCGAGATCAATAGCACGCTGCATAGCCTTGTCCCAGAAGCGTTCGGCGGTATTGTGGAAGGACTGCACACTCGCCGTCTCGCTGCGAGTAATGCATGCGTGACGATTGTACTTGCCATTGACGCAGATGCCAATCTTGGAGAGTTACTGCAGTCGATTCTCAAGGAGAATACGCCGCTTGGCAGGGAGCTAGCTAATGAGAGTATGCTTGAGTCGGACACGGTATCTGCGGAGCCATAATAGCATAGAAAGTGCCGAAGCGAGAGTGCCGTGCCAAGGCCCGTATTTTCCGTCACATGTTCTGGCGTGGAGAAGGCGCCACTTCAAGCCATTAGTGCCACCTCCCTACAAGCCCTCAGGCCTGCCTAACGCGTATCCTTTCGTTGGTTCACTGACTTGGACGACGCGTCTATGATACTCGGCGATCACACTGAGTCAGATGCCTCCATTGAATGAGAAGGACAGGAACGTCAGCATGACTGGCAACAAGCGTCAGCGAGTGCAATTTGGTCTTTCAGACAGTGACAGTGAGGCAGAGGCAACCGCCCCGGCGACAAAAGCTCGAAAAGTCAGCGACACTGCAACTGCATATCTAACGCAGCAACCAACACCTCCCCAAAGCAGCGTTCCTAGCAGCAGCGCTCGCTTAGCTTACTACAACAGCTCATATGGATCGCCCAACACTCATAGTCAGGCAGAGCGCAATTCGTGGCTCGCCGATGAAGATGCAAACGAAGTGATCGCATCCACTCAATTTGCTGCAGACGGGACTGATGAGTACCAACATTACGGCGACATACCTACCAAAGTCGTTGGGGTACGTTACTATTCGGGTTACGCCAATCCGGGAGAGCACATCCTTATTCGAAGAGAACCTGGTAATCAATACGACTCGAATGCAATCAGAATCGACAATGTTGCAGGGACTCAAATCGGTCATATCCCGCGCGGTGTCGCTGCCAAGCTTGCAAGATACATCGATAGTCGCGTGTGTCATTTCGAAGGACAGCTTGCTGGCGAGATGGGATCATTCGATTGTCCTCTGACTGTGCATGTCTACGGTCCGGCTCCAGATACTGGTATTGGCAAAGCACTGATCAATCGCATGCGGACAGAAAACCTTGGAGTCAAAGGCCTGCAAGATGCTGAACGAGCCGCCAAACGACTCGAGAGAGAACAGCAAGAAGCCGAGAAGAGACGCATGGCTGAGGCTCGGCGTTCAGCTGCAAGCGGTGCAAGTGCTCCATCACCCTCACAATGGACCAATCAAGCAAGCAGTAGTCAAGCCAGCATGTCAAACATCTTGCAGACGTCCCAGCGTATTGATCCCAGAGCCATTGGTCGTGATGCCGAGAAGCTGGGTGCTTCCGAAGATGAGCTCAAAGCCATGCCTATGGCAGCAAAGCCTGGTAGCATCAAGACGGAAATGTTGCCATATCAGCTCCAAGCATTGCAATGGCTTCTCGATCAAGAATCTCCAAAGTTGCCAGAGCTTGGCTCACAGCAAACGATACAGCTTTGGAAAGCCGATCGGAAGTATTACACCAACCTGGCATCCGGCATCTCCACGCAGACACCAGGCCTCGCCTCCGGCGGGATTCTTGCCGATGACATGGGCCTGGGCAAGACGCTCCAGATGATCTCTCTTGTTGCTTCAGAGAAGGAAGAGCAAGTCCGTGCACCGACACTTGTTGTGGCTCCTGTCAGTGTACTCAGTAACTGGAGTGGCCAAGCTCAGTTTCACACGCACGACGATCGAAGGCTGTCGGTCTACACGTACCACGCTAGCGGCCGCGTCAAGATGAATTCTGAAGACTTCAGCCAATACGACGTTGTGTTGACCACTTACGGCACTCTAGCCAGTGACTTCGGAGCAGTCAAGAAAGGAACGGTCATGCCGGAGCGAAAGCTGAGGAGCAGCGGACTCTACAGCGTAGAGTGGCGACGAATCATTCTAGATGAAGGTCACACGATCCGCAACCCTGCTACAAAGGCCGCCGCTGCTGCCATGGGCTTGATAGCCAGGAGCAGGTGGGTCTTGACAGGAACTCCGATTGTGAACTCGCTGAAGGACTTGTTCTCTCTGCTTCGGTTTGTCGGCATCACGGGTGGCCTCGATCAGCTTGAGACCTTCAACGCAGTGCTTGTGCGGCCTCTGAAGTCTGGTAGCGAAAGCGCCAACCTCCTCCTCCAGGCCATTATGAGGTCGTTCACTCTGCGGAGACGCAAAGACATGGGCTTTATTGACCTGCGGCTGCCGAAGCTGGATGAGTACGTGCACAACATTGATTTCACGCGCAAAGAACAGGAGCGTTACGATGCACTCACGGCGGAAGCGAAGGGGCTCATGACGAGCTACGACAAGAAGAAGGCCGCTGCTGGACAGAGCACGAGCGGTGCCTACAACCATTTGCTGGAGGTCTTGCTTCGCATGCGGCAGTGCTGCAATCATTGGCAGCTTTGCGGTGAACGAGTCACGAATCTCCTGGCACAGCTGGAGGCCTCCAAGAACGTCGCGCTGACACCAGAAAACCAGAAAGCTTTGCAGGATGTGCTCAGAGTGCAGATGGAGAGCTCAGAGGAGTGTGCAATCTGCCTGGATACACTTCACCAGCCAGTCATTACCACTTGCGGCCACGCGTTCGGCAAATTCTGCATCGAGAAAGTCATCGAGACCCAGCGAAAGTGCCCAATGTGTCGAGCGCCACTGGAGGATAACAGCAGTCTTGTCGAGCCTGCGAACGAATACGGAGATGAGCGAGCTGATGATAATATGGACTTGACACAGTCCAGTAGCAAGGTCGATGCATTGGTCAAGATTCTTGCTGCCAATCAGACCAGCGGTAACAAGACTATCGTGTTCTCGCAATGGACCAGCTTCCTCGACATTGTAAAGACCAGGCTCGACCAAGAAGGCTACAAGTGCTGTCGGCTCGACGGCACAATGAACGTACAGCAACGTGACAAGGGCATTCACGCATTGGAGGACGATGCCGAGACTGGAATCATGCTTGCTTCCTTGGGTGCTTCTGCCGTTGGCCTTAACCTGACGGCGGCAAACATTGTCGTATTGTGCGACACATGGTGGGCTCCTGCTATAGAAGATCAGGCAGTCGACCGCGTTCATCGTCTTGGGCAAAAGAAAGAGGTCAAAGTGTTCAGGCTCGTGATGAACAACACAATCGAGCAGCATACGCTCGATATCCAGAAGGAGAAGCGAAAGCTGATGATGATGGCCTTCTCGGAACAGCAGAACAAGAGGCTCAACGCTCGAGCTGGCAGGATTGATGATATCCGAAGACTGCTAGCATGATTCCGTGATGCTGTCTTTCGTTCCGGTATGAGTGTTCCGAATACGCCGGGCGGGCAGCTTTTGCCAAATGACAGTGCGCATCCGAGGCGTACAGGTAGCAGGGATGAACAAGTCGGTCAGAGGTGAGATCAAGCATCACCGGCATGGCCATGGCGCCCTTCTGTCGTGCGGTACTGGTTCTCGTGCGTCGCGCCGGCCAAAGGTTCGAGGCTTCTATTACGACATGGCGGCGTCGCGAAAAGGTTGAGCTTAACGTGCGTGATCAGTCCAGACGATACGTGTGTGTGGGAGATGCGGCATTATTGTCACCGCTCTTCCAGTCTCGCTGATGGTTGGGCAAATGGACATTGAATGAGAGATTTGCAGCACATCAGCGTAACTACTCTTGCCACTTGTCTCGACTTGGTCAGCACGACCACCTCTCACGCTTGTTTCGAAGCGTGGAGGCCGCCACCACTAAATTGAAATCTTATCGCCATAAATTGAAATCTCGGCTCCTGCCCGTTCCTTACATAATGGCAGCCGCTGCGACCGGTAACTGTCATCTTAGCTGAAGTTTTGACTGTATTCTTCGAGCCGTACGAAGGACGGAAATGACTAAGATTAAGGGTCCGGAAGCTATCGGTATTCTTCTATTTTAGGCACTATATTATCCTTACTGTCGCTTTAATTAGATGCCTTGGAAACCTCGAGATTAGGCTCTTCCGCGGCGGAGAGCGGGCTTAGGGGCGGTAACGGTAATACCAGAGGCGGCGGAGGTATGTCATTCGGTGGATCTAGGTCGTCGAGAAGGCCTTGTCGCCATACGGCGTCGGCGGAAGCTATAGTAGCGGTGTAGCGACAGCAAGGTGTTGAAAATGCTGTCCTAATAGTATGTTCGGTAGGCAAGTATCGCGAACGCAACGCGCTTAACTAATTACAAAGTAATTGCTAAGCGATTGGTTAAGAGTCGCGATTATCCGTACTTTCGATATGGGGATTGGATTTCAATTTAGTGATAGCGCGTGGTGGCAGGGCCAACGGCTAACGTGATCAAGTGTGGCTAGATTGAGGTACTGTTGAAGCTTGAAGACGCGCGATCGCAGCCTGCACACTGCTACAAGGAAGGACATATAATAATAATAATACAACATGAGCCTCACGGACTGAAGGAAGGCGCATGGTTCGTCTAGTGAATGCAAAGCTGTGAGGACTCGCGCGGCTTCTGCCGTCCCCGGGTCCGCCCGCCGCCGTCAGCCAGTAGTGCGTGCATGCCTCCGACACTTGGCATTCCCTCTCTCGACTTTCCCTCACACATCCCACCTCTTCTCCAGCAGAGAAGTTCCGCCGTCCATTTTGAGCGTCATTCCTCTCGAGACGTCCGGCCATTGTACGGCCACCTCCTCTTGAGGTGTGCCAGGCCTGTGAACGCGACACGCTTCCGCCCAGTGCTAGAACTACTCGCCACGCCTTCATCGCTCATCGCAGCACAGAGGATTTCCGCATGGACGCTTACCACCTCATCCCCAATTTTCCCATGACCAGGCGCCCGCATTCTTTCTAGTATTCTATTCACCCTTCGACCCTTGCCCGTCCCTTCGAACCATCGCCGTCGCAAGCCCCGCCGTCGCACGCCAATTCTGTGCGCAAACCTCTCGCCGGTGCTCCATAAAATCCCTCACCCAAAACCACCACTTTCCGGAATGGTATGCTCGCTCACAAACCAGTAGCCACATGCACTGACTGACATGCAACAAAGGTGGTCAGAGCCGATGGCACTAAGTGGGCATGCCAGTCGTGTCTGAAGGGCCACCGAGTGAGTGGCTGCACTCATACCGGTTCGTACCTGCCCAGCACTTGCCGCCGCTCCTGCCCTCCCTCCGCGCATGCATACATACATACACGCACTGTTCGCTGCTGACCCTGGCCCAGACCGCGAGCTCACACTGGTTCCCAAGAAGGGTCGCCCCGTGACCCAATGCCAGCACTGTCGTCTCGAGCGCAAGAAGCGATCGGCACACAACAAGTGCGACTGCGCCGACGAACAAAAGCTGCACCACTCCAAGGAGAAATGCATTCACTTGCGCGAAGCCGAGGAGCGCGCCAAAGCTGGCTTGAATGATGACCACCACAAGTTGGAGGAAGACTCGACCCACCTTGCAGCTGTCGCGGAGGAACAAGGCTGCTGCTGCGGACATGGCGGGAAATGTTCCTGCTCGCTCGTCCGGAAGGAGGCCAAGAAGCAAGGCACCACTCCACCGCATGGGCCTGCTGTCAACCACAAGCCACGCCTTGAGACGACCAAGTCGGATGGGTCCATCACTGTCTTCGCCAACGGCCATCACAAGCCTGTGCACCGCAAGAACCACGCTGCTCACGAGTGTGGAATGCCCTACAAGATGCCAATGAGCAGGTCGCAAGTTGAACACAGCGTATCGCAAGTGGCTCGACGATCTGTTGACAGCCTACCGCTGAGCATGAGTGCCAAGTACAACACGCCGCCCGTGTACAATCCACAGCCGCTGGCCCCGCTTAACACCGGGAGAAGGCTCTCCAAGTCAGAACAGCCGTCGCCCAAGCTCCACGCGATGAGTGGATGCAGTGGTGGAATGAGCGACGAGAAGATGTCTGCTATCGACTTCAGCACTCTTACGCCGATCCAGACCAATCACAGCATCGATTCTGCTTCCAGCGATTCCATGCCATTTCCTTCCTTCGACCCAATGTCAGGCGTGGCCGACAGCTCTTTCGATCCGTGGTCGGTCTTCCCCTCATCTGAATCCATGCCAAACAACAACCCGTTCACTGCATGGCCTACCAACTTCGACGCGAGCAGCATCACACAGCCCGCCTTGACCGCCGCTTCGTCCGGAACACAGTCGGAGATCGACGAGATCCCTGCTATGGAGGACCTATACGGGTTTTCGATGCCAAGCATTCAGGAAGACTCCGCCGCTGCTCCGGCATTCGAGACACTCTCTGCCGATAACGATGGCAGCTCGATCAATCGACGCAGCTTGCCACCGAACTTCTTTGGCAACGCTGACTTCAGCTTGTCCAATCTTTCAAACGAATGGCAATCACCAATTGGGAGCGTCCATGGATCCGACGAAGGCAAAAGCAAGCAGAGTGCTGGCGATCAGGCGCTTGGACTTCCCGATGTTTGGTCTACACCGACCATGCCAACGACGTCGGGCATAGCGCGACGGCCATCGCCTGTGACTTCTCACCCAAGCCGTCCCCAATCGCATTCTGTCGGCCCAGCAAGCGCACCGAACGATGAGTTGATGAGATCACTGTTCCCAGATATCGACATCAACAACGGCACATTCGGCTCCACCAACAGCAGTCCGACAGCGATGGACACCACTACCTCCAAACGCCTGGGCGGCCTGCCAAACGTGACTTCGGCAGCCATTCTCATGGACGAAGATATCGGCTTCACCACCACTCAACCCTGGAGCGACGGCTCGCTCAGTGTTCCGAACGACGACTATCCCAGCCCGTTTGATCAAAACTTTACGGGACAAAGTTACAACAATGAAAGCTGGCCTTTTCAATAACAGTAAGAGGGCGGCATCGCATGCCGTCCGCCCTTCATGAGTGTGCGTGCGTAGGACATGACTTTCTTTCCGTCAATTGTGGGCCATGATCAGTACGACTTCCTTCATGTTGGCGTCTCGAGATGCATTTGGTTCGGCGAGGGTGGCGATGGTGACGGCTGGGGAACGGGGAAGGCATAGATAGCGGGATGAACGAAAGATGATTGCGAACGACATTGGTCAATTTGTGTTATCAATGTGAGATGAGCACTCAATGTATGTTTCTACAAGGCTTGGTCGCAAGCCGGTGCCGAAGCAGCAGCAGTTCGACACGGATTGACAACACAAATACGTATCTGCCTCGACAAAAGTGTATCACGACGTCTACGTTGCAGTTGATGTAGCAGACTCTTCCTGGCCGCCGCTGACGTGCAAGGCAGACTTCGCTGGAGATGGGTTGAAACGGATCGGCGGAATAATCATCCAGCATGGCTTCGCAAGGTCGAGATTCTGATTAGATAGATTCCTCCTGAGTGTGGACTTGTCAACATCAAGGACATGATCCGAATGTACCATGACCAGCAAAAGTAGGCAGTAGCTTGCGAGTAGAGCCATCGATGAAGATGCTTCTCGACACGCTAGCCACATTGCTTGGCTGTGAGAGGATGTCGGAGTCGCAAGTCACGCCAGAACAACGTGTTTGCGCCGACACCAGACACCTCCACACCAGCAACCACACGCGTTGGGCAGGCAGGTGAGAACGCGGCCATACCGATTAGAGCTCTCGGATCGCATTCACACTCATTCGCACATGGCCGAATCCAGTGAGCAGGCGCAGCAGACGGAGCGGTATCCCTCCCCCACCACCGCAAACAACAGCCTGCCTTTCTACCAGCAATTACAACAAGCCGCTGGCCCAGGCCCTGGCCCAGGTGCAGGCCCAGGTGCAGGTACAGCGCAACATGAACACGACGCGGAAGCAGAAGGCCAACGACGACGCGAACAAGGTCCATCCGATACTCCAGAAGGAGCCACAGCAAATGTAGCTGCTTCCGAGCCAGAAAGCGCACAGCAGTCTCCAGACTACCGCTACGCCGATCGGAGAGAACATGCGCAGGACGAAAATGGACACTTCCGCTCAAGTGCAAGCCACGCGATGGGCAGTTTCGGTAGTTTCGGAGCACCGCATATGCTTCCACACGGCGAGGCAGCGTCGGCTGCGATGCCACAGGGCTCAGTAGCTTACGCACAGCACAATGGCACGCCAGACGCAGCACCTCCCATACCAGACAAGAATCCCAACAAGCGAAGCAAGGTCAGTCGGGCGTGCGACGAATGCAGGAGGAAGAAGATTCGCTGCGACGCCGTCGACGAAACGGGCGCTGTACCGTGCACAAATTGCGCCAGGACAGGTGCAAGATGTGCGTTCAGTCGACAGCCCATGAAGCGAGGTCCGAGTAAAGGATATATCAAGGAGTTGGCTGAGCGTCTGAATAGTCTGGAGCAGTCGGTGCACCCGGGCCATATGCAACAGCAGCACCGCTATGAGGTCCAGCAGCTTCATCAAGCCATGGTCGAAGGTCTGCAGCAGTATGGCAACCACGATCCTCTGCTTGTGCAAGATCCGAGAGCTGGCGACAAGCGCACGCACGACACCGCAGAAGCGCTGCATGTCGGTCAACCTCCCGCATCTGCAGCACCCATGGCAGCATCACAGTACTCGCCTCAATACGTGCATGCGCAGGCGCCAGTGCCACAGCCAGGAGCTATGCAGCCATTCTGGCGTCATGGGCCGCCGAACGATAGCCGTAGAGAGGCTGTCGGTGTGGCCTTCGATGCCGAGAGCAATGTTCCTGCACCTGCGACCTTTGACTGGGACGAAGCGGTTATTGACGAATACTACCGCATTATACACCAGACATTTCCTTTGCTGCCCAACAACAAAAATCGTCTGCAGCAACGATTGAGTGAATGTCCGGCGTCATTGCGAGAAGCATTTCTGGCCGCACTCGACTGTCTGATGCGTACCTTCCCGACAACCAATCTTGAGCCCAATCCAAATTATGCGCAGGCGTTGAAGAAGACTGCGGAACTGCTGGCAAAATATCCATTCGATAACCCAAGCTCACATAACAACGCGACCAATTTGGTATACCTGCAGACGCTGATCATGATGGCATTGGAAAGCGATAATCACGGTCCAGCAACGATACGAGGTCAAGCAGGTCCAAGCCGAGCAGAATGGCTTGGACGTGCTGCTGGTGTGGCTGGCCAGCTCGAAATAAACGTGATACGCACGTCAAGTCAATCTCTAATACAAGGCGACCGGGACTCGGAGGAAAGACTGGCTCGGCGCGTCTGGTGGGTGCTGTTCATCCTCGACAGATGGCATGCTTCTTCAACCGCGGACCTGCTCAAACTTCCAGAGAATAGCGTTGTGCTATTGCCGGAAGACCAGATCTTGCTGGGGGAATCGACATACAATCTCGCCAGGCTATCATTCATCATCGGGCACCTCGCTGCAATTTTGACAACGACCAAGACACCTTCTACAGATGTGATGGCGCCTTCCAACCCTGCATCCTCACTGCTTGGTCTTACCTTGGCGGGTGAGATTGACCGCTTCCGAGAGTCCGTAGAGTCAGTGTGGGGCTCTCTGAACCTAGTGCACTTGAGCTACCATCATTGCCATCTACTCATCAAACGATTGAACCCCATGAGCGAGCCGACAGACCTGGTAGGTCATTCCGTGAAGGTGGCGACAATGCTTAACAGCCGAATGACACCTGTCACACCACTCAACCATCACTTTGGAGCTTTGGCGGCCATGACTCTTTGCGAACTCTGCGACTTGGGTAAGACTCGGGCTGAAGCCATGAAGGGACTCGATCAGATGATCGAAGCCCTTGGTCAGGGACGAGGTCTTGCCGGCAAGCAAGAAAGTGAGGGCTGGGATGGGGCAGTCCGGGAGTTGGTGACGCGGAAGAAGGAGAAGATGTTACAGCAGGGCAATGGACTGCACAACCTTGCTGATGCTGCTGTCGGGGCTGATGAGGGTAATTATGACCCGACCATGATCACGAGGTATGGATACTTGAATTCGCTGGCGCAGGGTGCTTTTGGTAGAGATGGTCTGTGAGGCCTGTTCGGGTGTTCTTTGTATAGAGCAAAAGGGCCGCCCCGATAACCTTGCAGCTGGGCTGGGCTGGGCTCAGTGAATAGTGAATGTGGCTGTGTCGTTTGCTTTCCGATAGAGTAGTCAGTAATGTATGTCACGAGGCTTCGAGACGTGTTCGCGCGGTGACTTCCATCGCCATGCCTTGACGCGGCCGCGTGGCGTACGTCTTGGCAACTTCAACTTACTTCACTTCATGCGTAGTCGGGAACTCAAACAAGACCAAGTCCACCTTTACAATGTCTGCCTTCATCCAAAAACAAGCAGACAAGCTCCTGAACAAAGTCCAGAATCATCAACAGTCATCATCCACTCCCTCTCCTTCTCCTCCTCGATCAAAACGTGGTCTCTGCTGGCCCGTCGAAAACCAAGATCCAGTCCACATATTCACCAAACCCGGCTCCAAGATCTCATGGATCTGTACGTCTCTACTTCTCTTCTGCCTTCTCATCACTACACCACCGCTGATTCCTTCCTTTTTTTAGATAACTGGTCTCCCAATCCCACCCCAAACTCCACATCCCTAGAATTCGTGCCTATGCAATGGAATCATGTCAACATCGACCAGCTTGGGACATGCTCTGCTGCTGCTTCTTCTCTCTTGGCTTTCAACGAACCCGAACTACCTTCTCAATCTAACATGTCCCCTCAACTCGCTGCGGACGAGTGGATTAGATGTATCGAACCTCTTCGAAAATCTGGTAAAGCGAGGGCGGGAAGTCCAGGAATTTCCTCTGCGCCTGATGGTGTGAGATGGATGCAAGAGTTTTTGAGATTGATTCGGGAGAGAGGTGGGGATGTGGACTTTTGGTGTTTACATTGGTATGGTGAAGGTTTGGGTGGGTTTTATGATTATATTTGGAGCACGTAAGTCTTTCCCCCAAAACGTCTCGAATCAGCCATTTGGCTAACGCTCAGATGATGGATAGGCATCATCGACTCGACCCTTCGAAACCGGTTTGGATTACAGAGTTCGCTCCTACGAATTGGAATGAAGCAAATCCGTTGCCGAAAGAACATGTTGATTCCTTCATGAAAGAAAGTATCAAGTACTTGGACTCCCTAGATTGGGTGGAGCGGTATGCGTTCTTTGGGCCCATGAGGGACACAGGGACTGTAGGTCGACACGCTCGATTCTTGGATGATGATGGGAAATTGACGGATTTGGGGAGAGCATACCGCGACAGCTAATCTTTGGTATATGTATGGTCGTCGTGGAACTAACTCTTCATGTTTCGAACATCCCACCCGCCTCAATCCAACCCTTGAATTTCTCCTCATTCAACATTCCCAATTCCTTCCAACCAGCGATCAATCTTCGAGATTTTGTGCTTTTCCAACCATAGACTTCCTCTAACCATTGATGATGAGCGTGGTCTGTTCGAACTTTACCTCCGCGTTTCGTTTCCGAGGAGCGATGGCATTCGATGAAGAATTCTTTGAAGAAGGTGCGTTTGACCAGGAGGTATTCTGCGCAATGCAGACCGAGCTGGTGAAGCATGTCAATCCTGCTATGGGGCTGAGGGAGACGGGGGATTGGAGACTTACAACTGCCGCGATCTCTCTTTCTGCTGCTTCGAGGTCGAGAAGGTAGCGATCATCACTCAGATCGAGGTATTCCTTGCCGCATTGAATACTGTCCATACGGAGGAGACGATCGAGTGCGGTATCTGGGGCTTGGATTTCTGGAGCGTAATCTGTGATTGAGATGGCATTGAGGTAGTCGGGTGCTTCGGGAATATGGATTGCCTTGGTGAAAGATGTTTGGAGAAAAGTGTAGAGGCGTGTGTGGTGCTTTGAGCCGGGCTCCAAGATTTTGGTCAGAGTGAGGAGGTGCTGGGAATTTAGGTGTAGGAGGAGGTATTGGTATGGTACTACGACAGAAGATAGTTGATTGAGTGACTTTCTCGTGGGGATTGAATGGGGGGCTTGACTTACCAGCAGAATAATACCACCTCACTTTCGCGTCTCCTGGCATCAAAACTCCCATAATACCAATCTGTGCTCCTGCTGCGGAAGATGATATTCCTGCTCCGCTATCTTTTCTGCCGCTGCCACCGTTGCTGTCCAGGAATGCCGCGCCTTCGAGGAGGAGTAACTTACCTTCTGCCTTGAGTTGAAGCTTTTCTAACTCCTGCCTCTCCATTCGCAGCATGTCTGGATAGCCGTATAGACGGCTGTCAAGGGATTGGAAGAGCCATTCTTTGATTGCTAGACAGAGGCCCAATGGGTTGGAGGAGCGGAAGATTGCGATGGGGACTTGGACTTTTTGGAGAGGCTCGAATTTGAATGTTGGCCAGCGCAGCGCTTCTCTTGAGTGGAGGTCGAGTTCTCTGGCCGAGCAGCCTTTGGCTCTGATCACGCGCGACATAGCGAGTCGTGTCGGTGTTGTATTCAGCGCTGCGTGTCAGTAATGTTCGACCATGTTTAGATTGGAGGTGACAGAAGTAAACAGATAACGTCGCAGCAGCAGCGCACCTTCACTCAATTTCTTGCTGGAAGCGCCTCGAAAGTGAGGGTGTGAGATGGTGACTCAATTCACATGAACCTCACCTCGTCACATGCTCACCATAGCCTTAGTAGCCTTGACGGTCAGTAGCTCCAGGCATTGCGGGCTATGCGATACCCCCGTACGCCTTTCTCATGCCTGATATTGTACACATTTCTCATTACCGTCCCTCAACGTCTATGCAGCTGGCTCCTCCTCGCTGGCCTTGCCAAGGCCATGCTCCTTGAGCAGCGCATCGATCTCCTCAGCTGCCCACAGCTTGTGGTAGATGGTGCCCTTCTCTGTCCGGCCGACTGTGGCGAACTCGATCTTCTCACTCGACAGCTTCGTGCTGTCCATAGTCTTGCTCAACACTTTCACAGCCAATTCGCATGCTTGCTTGAGGGTACATTCCTCGTTGTAGTCCTGCTTAAGTAATGACTGAGCGCTTGCGTTGTTTGCGCCGACACTTGTGGCCTTCCACCCAGTGTAGTTGCCCGATGGATTTGACTGATACAGCTGGAATTGACGCTGGTTGTCCCATCCTGCATAGATGAAAGACACACCAAAAGGTCGCAGACCACCGTGCTGTGTGTAGCCCTGCTTCAGATCGCACAGCCGCCGTACGAGCTGTTCGCATGGGATGTCGGCGTTGTATGTGAGGAGGTATCTCTGGGCGGCTTGCCGGGCGTAGTTGATGAGGATGTTGGCATCTGCGGTCATGCCGGCGACAGCGCAGATCATGTTGCTAGCAAGACAGTCAGCATAGTGGATCTAGACTTTTAGATTGTACAATACACACTCGTTCAGAATGTACAGCTTCTCGGCGCTTGTATCTTGTTCAAGGAGCTTGCTGGTGACTTTGCGCTCTGCTGCGAGGACGATTCCATCTGTGGCAAGGATTCCGAGAGCTGTGCCGGCGTGCGAGATGGCTTCAAGGGCGTATTCGACTTGGTAGAGACGACCTTCGGGCGAGAAGATGGTCGTGCGACTAGGAAATGTGATTAGATATGATGGAGCATGCTATAGATTGAGGCGGCGCATACCTGTCGTAGCGTCTCGACATGGCTGGGTATGCTATGGAGTAGTCTCGCTCTCTGATGATTTTGGAGTGTTTGGTTCCAGGTTAAGAGTGCAGTGAGGGGTTGGGATTCCGCAGAAGAGTTGTCGATGGTATTTCTTGAGGGATGTTCACATGCTTGCACTTGGAGCTCTCCAGGCAAACGAGGCAAGCGCGTCGCGCACTGACATGGTGAACATCGCCCGCAGCTTTTCCGAGCTTGAACATTTCAGGCCTTCACAACACTTTCGCGACGATATTGAATATCACGAGCACTCGACGACAATGGAGTCGCCTCACAAGCGACAACGTACATCTTCGCCGACACTTGCTTCCAACGACGACTTTGTGCCTCTCGGCGGCGACGATGAGGCAGATCAGACTTGGCAAGCTGCAAATGGCAGCAGGGAGGACCAATACACACCCTTCAGGCCGCCCCGAGAGCCCAAAGCCCACACACAACAGCAGATACGGCGACCATATGATCCACGCAACGAGAAAGACAGGCCAAAGTCTAAGCATACTCTACCTGGCCATGAACCATGGATTCTAGTGAAGACAAAATTTCGTAGGCGCTTTGTGCACAACACCCAGACCAAGGAGAGCTTCTGGCGCATCCCGGACCATGTCTGGCCTGCTGTACGAGAGTTCGAGAGGTGGGAGAAGGAGCAAAAGGAAAAGAGCGACAATGCCCAGTGGGCAGAGGAGCAGCTCAAGCAGATGCGGCAGCAGAGCAAGGCTGTCGAGGTGAACGATGCTGCAGATCAAGAAGGAAGGAATCGCAGGAGAAGAAGCGAAAGTCTTCAGCGTGAGGATGAAGAAGCCATGATGGCCGAGCTGGCAGCACAAGCCGAGCATGCCCAGGAAGAGGAGGCGAAGCCCGCTGCCAAAGCAGTCCAACCGCTACAACCTCAAAGTCACGATTTGGAGAGTGATAGCGAGTATGAGGTTGTCGAGGTTACCGACTCCGAAGGCGAAGAAGGTGACGATGAAGAGCCACAGCAATCTACAGAAAAACGACTGCAACCGGAGGAAGAGGTCGAATCCCAAGAAGATGCGCCGATTGAATTTGGTGAAGATGATATCGAGTGGCAGCTGGCACAAATGGGTCAAGAGTACGGACTTGATCCAGGCGAGTATGGTGAAGAACCTGAAGCTGGCTGGGAGGAAGGCGCTGAAGGTCTTGACCTTAGCGATGAGGATGCTGTCAACTTATTCCGAGACCTGCTGTACGACTGCCAGATCAGTCCTTTCGCACCTTGGGAGAAGATCATTTCGGACGAGTCCGAGACCAGCATTCTAAACGACGATCGCTACACTGTGCTGCCAAATATGAAAGCACGACGAGAAGTCTTCGATGCGTGGGCCAGAGACAGAGCAGCGGAGCTGAAAGCTGAAAGGGCAGCTATGGAGAAGCTCGACCCGAAAATTTCATACTTGGCCTTCCTCCAAGAAAAGGCGACCCCAAAGCTGTACTGGCCAGAATTCAAGCGCAAGTACAAGCGCGAAGGAGAAATGAGCGATCGCAAGCTCAGCGACAAAGATCGAGAAAAGCTCTATCGCGACCACATCAGCAGGCTAAAGCTGGCCGAAAGCACACGCAAGGCTGACCTGGAAGTGCTTTTGAAGAGCCTGCCCTTGAAGGCTCTGAACCGTGATACACGACTTGACTCCCTGCCGCAGCATTTGATCTCGCACCTTCACTATATAAGTCTTCCGCCAGCCGTTCGAGATCCTCTCATCGAATCGTTCGTCAAGAAGCTGGGTCCTGCGCCTGATGATGGTGACAGGAGTGACGAGCAGCGGGCGGAAGACGAAAGGAAGCGCGAGGATCGGAAGCGCGGCGAAAAGGCCATGGCGGAGCGCGAACGCAAAGTCGAAGAAGAGCGACAACGACGTCAAAAAGATGAGGCTCGAGCGAAGCGTCAGCTTCGTGAGGAAGAACGCGAGCTGCAACGAGCCATGGCTGGGGGCAATCGAGGTCTGCAGGCACATATTCCATGAGAAGAAAGTGAAATGTCCACGTATGCAATTGGAATAGATGCGCTCCAAAATGCCCACTTTTGCAATAAGCAGTCGGGCGGCATTGCTCAAGGGTATGCTGTTGACATTGGCGGCCATTAGTAATCTTTCGAGGTCCAGTCACCTCGTCACTCATCTTGTCGATGGACTTGCGGTGTGATTTGAAGTTCGACGCTGCATGCGTTTGATGCAGTACAGAAGATATTGGAGGTAGCGCATCGATTGGGCCAGCGAGGCAAGGCAGTATGGATTGCCCTGGTGTGAGTGTTCGCCTATCGGCCTAGACCATCGTAGGCTAACCGTCACTCGCACTGATGCAATGAGCGCGGCCGATTTTGCGCACATTGAAGATGGCCTTTGTATGGATCAAGAGCGCTCGCGCCCTACATCATATTCGACTGTTTTCAATGTCGAGGCTATCGCACCCAAGAAAGTCGATTCGGCTTTTGCATCGGATTTTGGGTGCACCTCAATCACACTAACGAACTAGCCTATGTCCTCTCTGTGACGTACTTACTACCCGCAAGTGGTACCGCGAATGGTTGAACAGACTTGCAGTCATGGTAGGTTTGGTGGAGAGCTCTGTTTCCGCATTTCCAATCAAGAACATCTATCTTGACGCGCGTCGATCAATTCAACCTCGTGTAAACCATATATCTCCATTTCGCCTTGCCTTGCAATGAATGTCCTTAGCGCATAGAATCGCATGGTCAACATTCCTCGTACATATGATAGCCGACAACTGCGGCGCGAGCTCCAGAACGAAAGCACAATGGCCTCAGAAAAAGTCCCATCAGACCTGGACTTTGCGAGACAAGCGTTAGAGAAAGAGCAGCAAACGTCTCCAATAAGGCAACAACAGAGCAGGACCGAAGAAGAAGTAGAAGAACGCCAAGAAGACGTCGAATCCCAAGACGAAGACCAACGAGACCCACGAAGCATCACACGGCAACACACCCAGCAAAACACAACCTCCAATAAGCACCACCGCTCCGCCCCTCCCATCCAACTCTCCCGCTCCCGTTCCTCCGCTCGATCCCAACGCTCCTACCATCTCCAAGACGGCTACACAATCGATCAGCCCGACCCCGAATCACCAGTCGAACCAAACACCACCAATGCCGAAGACCCACACAAAGCCTTCGAGGTCTCCTTCTCAGGCGAAGACGACCCCTACAATCCCAAAAACCTTCCAACACCACGAAAATGGCTCATCGTCATCATCATCTCCGCATCATCTTTGTGCGTGACATGTGCGAGTGCAATGTACACGAGCACTTACACGCAGTTGGAGAGGGAGTTTCATGTTTCGAGAGAAGTCGCAACATTGGGTTTGACGACATTCGTGTGCGGATTAGGTCTGGGGCCGATGGTTTTGAGTCCGTTGAGTGAGTTTTACGGGAGGAGGATTGTTTATATTTGTGCTTTTGGGATGTTTTTGCTTTGGTGAGTGGAGCGAGTGGATAATTTTTTTGGATTTTTTTGCTCTTTGAAGTTGCTTTTGCTGATTTCTATATGAATAGGCTTGTCCCTTGTGCTGTTGCGAATAATATTACTTGCATGCTATTCGTTCGCTTCTTCGATGGGCTCGCGGGCTCTGCGTTCTTGAGTGTTGCCGGAGGTACGGTGGGGGATATGTTTCGGAAAGATCAGCTGAGTGCGCCCATGATGCTTTATACCGCTAGTCCATTTGTTGGGCCGGAGTTGGGTAGGTTGGGATTTTTCGTGAGAGATGTGTGGAGTGGTTTGCTAATGGCTTTTTGGTTTGGTGTAGGTCCTGTGATGGGAGGTCAGTATTGGCTTCACGACTTTATATACGAAGATCCTGGCTTCACGCGACCCGTTCGATGAGGGTTTGTATGCTTTTGCGTGTTGCTGACTAATACGTCAACAGGTTTTATCAATCAGTATACTGATTGGCGATGGACATTTGTAAGTTTCTCTCATGCACTTTCCATACAGCCACCAACGCTGTCGGTCCTGATGCACAGGGCGACTTGTTACTCCCCTTCTAGCATCGTTGAAGTGAATGTTACTGCGTGCCTGGGTAGCGCTTCGCTGTCGATGGTCGCATGTTAAGGAATGTTGTCGCTACGTCCACAAATAGATTCGAAGGCCAAAGAGCAGGAAAGTCGTTGCAGTGCGAATAACCTCCCAAAGCTCATGGCTCGCGTGGAAGCGATATGGACTCTGGTTAGATTGCGGTCTGCGCCGCTTCTGTGTACGAAGAAGCGAGCAGAGATCCAGACGAATGGTGGAATGTTCTGTTGCTACATCGTGGACTTTTTACACTTATTAGCATAGTCGGCTGATCCTCGCGTAGTATGTCCTAATCATATGGGCCGGTGTCCAATGGCTCTTGCTCGTCATCTTCGTTCCAGAGACTTGTGAGTTCACGTCGTGCTCCTCGATTCCGAACAATGGAATTTGCTGATCTCCGCCTCCCATCATCCAGACGCTCCAGTCCTCCTTCGGAGAAAAGCCATCACGCTTCGTCAAGAAACGGGGGACCAGCGCGTAAGTCATCAGCTCATGCATCTTCCTCAGCAAGAATTGTACGAACTGACCAGACAAAAAACATCAGTGGAAAGCTCCCATCGAAATCATGAACAGATCTGTTCTGAGAACTGTTCTCTGGTCTTGCATCCGTCCATTCCAATTACTATTCTTCGAACAGATGTGTCTAAATCTGTGTCTCTTGTCGGCGATACTGCTCGGTATGGACGTCCCTGCATGAACGACAATAATGGCATCTCGTAGACTAACGCAAAAAGCAGGAATTCTCTACCTGTGCGTTCGAAGACCCCGGAGCACTGTTTTTTTTTTATTGCCACGTGCTGATATTTTGATCTTCCTGCATTTCAGGTTCTTCGGGGTATGTTTGTTTGCATCACCGTGCTGGAAGAGCGTCTGATTGCTAACGATGATGCAGGCATTCGCAGTCGTGTTCCAGAATAATCACGGTTTCAATGAATGTATGTCGATCTGTGCTGCATCGTATTGCGAGAATGAAAGTGACAGCCGACTGACACACACCACCACCACCATCAGGGCAGACAGGATTGACCTTTCTTGGTATGAGCAACCAATAATACTAATTCAATGCCTATTACGAGCTGGATGTAACTGAACAAATCAGGCATTTTCGTCGGCATGCTTGCAGGTGTCTCGTGCGATCCATTGTGGCGGAAAAATTACATTCGTCTCGTGGAGAACAACAGCGGTGTCAGCGAGCCCGAGTTTCGGTTAGCTCCCACAATTCTGTAAGTGTCCAGTGCTCGCTCACTAGGTGACTGAGTGGATACGAGGTACATGTGCTGACATGCAGTTTCACCATCACAGAGGTGCCTTGATTGTTCCGGTCAGCTTGTTCGGTAGGTTCACGTGGTGTTCACAGCATATAGCATGCCAGGACTAACACGTGCTTTCGCAAGGCTTTGGTTGGACGTCAGTACATTTCTCCGCCTTCGCGCGCTCGTATGTACACGCGGCCAGTTCCTAATTGTTGTGATATGCAGGACGTTCTCCTTCGTGCATTGGATAGGTGGGTCTGTTCGCTGCGCGCGATCGATAAGATTCTTGCATATGCTGAGCAACACGCACAGTGCCGATCGTCTTTTCCATCTTCTTCGGGCTAGGCAACATTTTGTAAGTGGTTGAGATGATTGTCGCAGGGTCTGTTGGAGAAGCTTGCTGATGGGAGATGCTACTGTAGCTGCTTTGGTGGCATTTTCACGTTCCTGGTGGAAGCGTAAGTTCAGCATCAGCGGCAAGCCACTCTGCTGAAGCGATGTCTATGGTGCCAGCAGAGAGCGATGCTTTGTGTGCCCCGGCCGCTTGACTCACAGACGCCAGCTATCCTCTCTACGCCGCATCTGCTCTGGCGGCCAACTCGTTCGCAAGGTCAAGTTTTGCGGCAGGTAAGTGAGTACTTGTGGCAGCAGCACGGGCGGCTGTGGAGGCTGGGCAGTACGCTTACAGTCGATGCGTCAACAAGACCCAGGCCATGCTCCACAGGCGCGGAAGATGGAAGATGCTGCGGCTAGACGGGTGTGCCTGTGCCTGAGCCTGAGCCTGACTGACGTGCTGCAATAGGCTGGCCATTATTCGGAGTGCAAATGTTTGAGCGCAAGTTGCCATTCCAGGCGCGCCGTGTCAAAAGAGCGGTCAACTGATTTGCAGACAGGACTCGGGTACCAGTGGGCAACAACGCTGCTTGGGTGAGGGTGTTCGTGTTCGACAGATGACCAAACGAACGAGTGCTAATTGCCGAACGGAGTAGCTTTCTTGCGCTGGCCATGACGCCGTTCCGTACGTATCGACGACTCTCCAGCGCCATGGGACAGCATTGGTACTGACGTGTGAAGCGATGCTATTTTTCTACTATGGGAAGAAGTACAGGGGCCATTCGCGCTTTGCGCTGGCAAGGTAGCCGAATGCGGAAAGCGGAAAGCGCAAAGCGTAGATGGTTGTGCCTCGCAGGTCGATACTACAAATAGCGGATAGGAGTGGTAGCACTGCATGTCAGCGTCCCAGCAGCGTCATAAGCCTAAGCTGGGACAAGACTCGTGGCTCTATAGCACGGCGAGATTGGGATCGATGCTGTTGTGCGCGCGCCACGTGACACTGCTGGGCCACGGCCACGGCCACGCCCGGACATGT